>VDFB02005478.1:0-15735 GCA_007258455.2 Sequoia sempervirens | reverse complement strand
CATCTATATGTTTCATATGTTGAAGGATTTAGTAAACTGAAAATCTCAGGCAGATTTTTAGTCATTAGTAGATTACTTCTATAGATGTCAGATTTACTGTATTGTGCCATGCGTGGAATTTTAGGATCCTTAATAAATATTTTACTAATTGTGAAGTATTGTATTTCACCTACAAATAAGAGGTAGGATACCAATTTTGTTTACATGCATTGCTTAATAGAATTTGTAAATAGTACTAGCATATATAGCTTAAATTTAAGATGTATATATTACGACGAGATATATCGAGACATTCAATTTTTCATCATTCAACTTTAATATAGATATATTAAATTAAAAAATTCAATGCCTCATATATCTCAGTGTAATTTATATATCTTAAATTTTAAAATAAACCTAACATGAATAAATATATAATTATACTATATTATTTTATTATATTATTAGTTATATTAATTAAAAAAACCTAACAATAACCGTAACCCAAACCCTAACCCTAATCCTAGCACTAACCTAATATTAATTAAAATTGGATATATATTCTCTTAAAATAGAAATAGTGAAACTTTTTTTTTATTATTATTATTTTTATCTCTTTCAATTCCATAAATCAAATTTAAATTGTATTAATCAATGATCCATTATCATAGAATTTGAACAACTTATTAAACATAAAAAATTCACCATAAACAATATTTTCTTATGTGAATTCTAAAAGTTAATTTTTTCCTTCTGAAAAAACAAGGCTGTTACAAATTTATGATGTCTAATTTTAGACTTGGACAAAAAATAGTTGAAATAAGATGGATAGTTTTAACTGTGAACAAAAAATTTAAAATCATGCCGCCCACATGAGATTACATTTTTCTTCTAAATTTCTATGTGAAACATTAAAAAAAACCATAACATAACTTGATAAATCCATCTAAATTTTTTTAAAACAGTGACTCCATAAAAAATTTAAGAAGCCTCTTGATGGGACCTTGTCAAAATGCAATTCTATCAACCATTTATATGAATCAAAATTTGAGAGAAAATTATTAGAAACATATGATGGATAGTCTAAACATGTAGATGTTGAGATGCTCATAACATTTATGAGGTTAAGATTATTGCAAATTCTTTTAGTGTTTAAAAAGACTTACTCATTGCTTACAGCCTTTTCTAAATTTGAGATTGATTTCGATAATGATTGACTACAAAATCAAGCTCCCTCCACTGTCCACAAATAGTGCAGCTCCTCTTTACTCTTTCTTTTCCTAATTTTTGGACCAAAACAATATAATTCTATGACATTTGAATATTTACCATATTAATTAGAATATCCTCTACGCTCGCTATGAAATACACCTGCAAACATTTGGTCTCACTATAAAAAAATAACAGCTTTTTATGTAGAATAAGAAAAGAAAGCATGCAAATAATTTCCTTCGCAATAATGTACAATGGTTGTCTTGCAACGCGTCAAAACAAAAGTAATCTTGAAATATAATTTAAAATTAATTATCTGAATTCCTTTGAATATGTTTGGCACTGCAGATTTGTAAATAGTATAGATATACAAGACGAAATACATATTTTGTTGAGGACTTGAAGATTTTATATCACTCAGAGTGTTATACCCAATTGCCCGCTTAACCGCCGGCGGTGGTGGCACTGCGAAAATAAGAAATTACCTTCCAATGTTGCACCTTCAAGTAGTGTCTAAAGTAATTATATGAATTCCTTTGAATATAATCTCCAACGATTTGGTTCAATACAAAACGATAGTTTGGCCCAGATTTTCTCAGAGAAAGAAAATTTGTAAATATCATTTTATATTTTGATTAGAGTTTAAAAGATTTACCACCAAGAATAGATGTCATCGGACCTTCCAGGGCTCTTTCCATGGAGATAATCGTCGAGTGTGCCATTGGGAACATAGTCATAAACAACACACATTTCTGAGTTCTGATCATAGTAGCGTATAAGGGATACAGCCTAGTAGTCATTAACAACTCTTGTGCCTAAGCGTGCACAACAGGCCTATCTCATTCCTGAACTGTTCAGAACCTTGGAGGATTGTGGTTTTTCTCTCTTCACTGCAACTCTAATGCCACCACTGATTTCTACTCTCTAAACTTTTCCAAACCCACCTACCTCAAAAAGAAGTGAGTCATCAAAGTTGTTGGTTGCATCTTGAATCTCCGAAAAACTAATGAACCTGCAACATACAAATCACACAAAAGATATCAATGAATCATTGAGACACACATTAATATGAATGTATCACTTAATGGGCTGTACTAATTCTTGGTACTCAGGAAGCATCCCAGTTGCTCCAGAAAACACGGCAAACACGAGTGTGTACTCTACAAAACTCATCAACAACATATTGGTAACTCTGATTGTATAAGGAAAGTCCTAGACAATAATAGAATTGTTTTAGAATATATTAAGACAAGTGACACTTGTTAGATTTTGAAAATGGGAATCCAAGCAGTCACGACTACCTTATAAATTCACATTTTCAAGGAAAGTTGGCCTTCGTTTCCATCCAAATTCCAGATGTAGAAGTGTGTTTATTACATATTCTTCTCCGCCCAAGGATGGAACCCAAGATTCCATTCATTTCTCAAATTCGTTCAGCTCTTCGCAGAGCTCGTTTGAAATTGAGATTCCTAAGAAAAGGGAAGAAGAGCACAAGGTTTCAGAACAAATGTGAATTTCCCTTTATAGACAGGTCCTCAAAGAGAATAAAAGGAATGGTGGAAGATCTTTTCGTGGGCGTGAAGTTACCTTGCATAAACTGTAGTCTTACTAAAGATAGCGATTGTAGCGGTGATGTGAATGTTGGGTATGGTGATGAAATAGAGGGAGGAGAGTTTTGTAGAGGCAAACACAGCGATAATGAATCAGTGAATACAAAAGTGGAGCTTTTCATAGCAAACTTTCACCGTCACCTTCCAATGGAACGACAAACTTCTATGCTGGAATACCAGGAAATGCTGGACAGGGGCCTTGCATAACTCTCTTTCATTCTCATTCGGTATTCTAGTATTCTTCTATCTCTATGTAAAATACCAAATGAGAATGAAAGAGAGTTATGCAAGGCCCCTATCCAACATTTCCTGGTATTCCAGCACAAAAGTTTGTCATTCGGGCAAGGTGACGGTGAAAGTTTGCTATGAAAACCTTTTCTTTTGTATTCACTGACTCATTATCGCCGTGTTCGCCTCTACAAAACTCTCCTCCCTCCATTTCATCGCCATACCCATCATTCACATCACCGCTACAATGGCTATCTTTAGCAAGACTATTGTTTATGCAAGTTAACTTCACACCCAAGAAAAGATCTTCCACCATTCCTTTTATTCTCTTTAAGGACCTGTCTGTAAAAGAAAATTTAGATTTGTTCTGAAACCTCATGCTCTTCTTTCCTTTTCATAGGAATCTCATATTCAACTGAGCTCTACAAAGAGCTGAACGAATTTGAGAAATGAATGGAATCCTGGGTTCTAGCCTTGGGCGGAGAAGAATGTATAATAAACACACTTTTGGATCTGGAATTTGGGTGGAAACGAAGGCCAACTTTCCCTGAAAATGTGAATTTATAAGGTAGTCATGACTGCTTGGATTCCCATTTTCAAAATTTAACAAGTGCCACTTGTCTTAATATATTCTAAAACAATTCTGTTGTTGTCTATTAAATGAAGATATTGCCTCTTGATTTTATCAGTGGGTTTTTCTTATATACGATATTACTCTAATACCAGTGTCAGAGCCCTATTTGTTTTTTCACATAGAGATAGTTTGAACTATGAAATGAATTTTGCATTTATTTGGTGGATGAAATAAAAGAAAATTAGTTATTTTATTTTCCACAAATACTTTGTGACAATTTATTTCACATAATTTCTTACTATCAAATTGATACCAGCTACTGCTAATGTGGTAAATGCAATGGCTGCTAGAACTATGCTCACATAGAGTGATTAGTAGAGATCGGACCATCTGAATTATTAAACTTATTACATTCTTCCTCACAAACCTTGTAGATTGTACATCATATTTCTTCACAGTTTTGTGTCATCATACTGGATTTTGTACTTTAAAGACCAAACTAAAATTTTAAAAGATTGTGTTGATAAGTGACAAATAGTTTGGTTTTATAGATGGATATATCCTCTCACATGATTGGTTCCTTGGCTAGGACATTCCTAATACAATCAGATACCGATGTGCTTTTGATGAGTTTTGTAGAGTACACACTCATGTTTGCTGAGTTTTCTGGAGCAACTGGGATGCTTCCGGAGTACCAAGAGTTGGTCTTTTAAGAAGTCGGGGAAGCTAGAAAACCCTAAGCCAAACCACACCTACAAAGAAAAAAGATGTGGATGCCCATAATCAGGAGAATGTGAGCATCTAGGGTGAATAAAATCCTAGTCGAATCGAAGACAAGATTGGAATCACGAAAAAGGGAGTGCTATAATTTGAGGTGATCTAGGGTGAAGTTCCTGAGAATTGTTGGAAATTTCTGAGCAACGCTACTTTTGCCTTCCATTGTAGTATCAAAGAAACCAATAAAAAATAAAGAATTAATGCTGTTCCTAATCATATCTTCACTACTGACTTTTCAGATATTATATTGACTACATAGTTGTGTATATTATTATTATGCTAAAATGTTCATGACAGAAATCTTTTTCGTATCTAAATCTATTAAAAGTGTGTTTTTAATCTTGCTTTTATATTTTTTCTATAAATTGAATGCAACTTTGAGAATTCCACTCAATCGGCTCTTTAACAGTTATAATTTTTATAAAAAAATATTTTTCTCCTTTATATATTTTTATTGTTTATATAGAATAGGGTAAAATCAAGGGCTTCAGGCAAATTCACCACAGCAAAATTGCAAAATTCACCATCAACAATTCACCATGGGAAAATTCACTGCCATGAATTGCTGCTGGTGAATTTTCCATAAGGTGAATTTGTCTTGGTGGTGAATTTTTCCCTAGTGAATTGTTGGTGGTGAATTGCTGGTGGTGAATTTTCCTAAAGCCAAAATCAAGGTGTAAAGCATGAATCAACACTATGAACTACCAACTACATAAAACTCAAATAGTGATGCTAATCCAACAATGAAGTACAAATGAACATAGAATTGCTAGCCGTGAATTTTCCCCTTTATTTTTTTCTATTGTTTATATAGAATAGGGTAAAATTGTGAAAATTCACCACCATGAATTGCTTGTGGTGAATTTTCCATTAGGTGAATTTGTCATGGTGGTTAATTTTTCCATGGTGAATTTTTGGGGGTGAATTTTCGAACAATGAATTGCTTGTGGTAAATTTTACTAAAGCCAAAATCAAGGTGTAAAGAATGAATCAACACTATCAACTACCAACTACCTAAAACTCAAATAATGACACTAATCCAACAATGAAGTACAAATGCACATAGAAACACAAACAATAAAGTAATATTACCATAATTCCTATGCCATGGTTGAATACCTTGATAGCTCTTTTCCATTCTGCTTTATATGCTATCTTCCCCTCAGATTTTTAGTATTCAAGAATAATAAGCCTAATGTTCACGATATAGGAAAGTATCAAAGATAGTGGTTGTAGTCTTGAAATGAAAGGGATAGGTCTCTTTTATAGAAAACCAAATTGGAATGAAGGGCCAAGATTAAATGATGAAGAATGATGAGGATCAATGGGTGAGATTGCTTGGAGAAGCAAGGAAATAGGGTTAGGGAAAAATATGGTCTAGTTAAGGATGGACGATGAAGATTGAAAGGTAATAAAACCTTATCAAAGGTGGAGGCTAACTGGGATAAGGGAGGAGATTGGAACAAAAAAAGAGGTTGCTGAAGTAAATTAAATAATTATAAAATTATTTAATTTAGGAGGAATCAGGAAAAATTAAATAATAAAAGCAATTATTCAATTATAGCAAAGAGGGAAAAATTGACTTTTAATTAAAATTATATGGAAACAATTATATCTGGTGTAATTTATACATCTTAAATTTAAGCTATATATGCTAGTACTATTTACAAATTCTATTAAGCAATGCATGTAAACAAAATTGGTATCCTACCTCTTATTTGTATGTGAAATACAATACTTAACAATTAGTAAAATATTTATTAAGGATCCTAAAATTCCACGCATAGCACTCCCTTTTTCGTGATTCCAATCTTTTTTGTTTGTAGGTGTGGTTTGGCTTAGGGTTTTCTAGCTTCCCCGACTTCTTAAAAGACCAACTCTTGGTACTCTGGAAGCATCCCAGTTGCTCCAGAAAACTCAGCAAACATGAGTGTGTACTCTACAAAACTCATCAAAAGCACATCGGTATCTGATTGTATTAGGAATGTCCTAGCCAAGGAACCAATCATGTGAGAGGATATATCCATCTATAAAACCAAACTATTTGTCACTTATCAACACAATCTTTTAAAATTTTAGTTTGATCTTTAAAGTACAAAATCCAGTATGATGACACAAAACTGTGAAGAAATATGATGTACAATCTACAAGGTTTGTGAGGAAGAATGTAATAAGTTTAATAATTCAGATGGTCCGATCTCTACTAATCACTCAAGGAGCATAGTCTCCAGCAGCCATTGCATTTACCACTCATTACACTAGCAGTAGCTGGTATCAACACTTGATAGTAAGAAATTATGCGTGAAATAAATTGTCACAAAGCATTTGTGGAAAATAAAATAACTAATTTTCTTTTATTTCATCCACCAAATAAATGCAAAATTCATTTCATAGTTCAAACCATCTCTATGAAACAAATAGGGCTCTGACACTGGTATTAGAGTAATATCATATAAAAGAAAAACCCACTGATAAAATCAAGAGGCAATATCTTCATTTAATAGACAACAACAGAATTGTTTTAGAATATATTAAGACAAGTGGCACTTGTTAAATTTTGAAAATGAGAATCCAAGCAGTCATGACTACCTTATAAATTCACATTTTGAAGGAAAGCTGGACTTTGTTTCCACCCAAATTCCAGATCCAGAAGTGTGTTTATTACACATTCTTCTTCCCCAAAGGTTGGAATCCAGGATTTCATTGATTTCTCAAATTCATTTAGCCCTTTGCAGAGCTCATTTGAAACTGAGATTCCTATGAAAAGGAAAGAAGAGCATGAGGTTTCAGAAAGAATCTAAATTTTCTTTTACAGATAGGTCCTTAACGAGAATAAAAGGAATGGTCGAAGATCTTTTTCTTGGACGTGAGGCATAGATAAACTGTAGTCCTATCAAAGATAGCGCGATTGTGGAGATGATTTTGACGATTGGTATGGCGATGAATGGGAGTGAGGAGAGCTTGTAGAGGAACATGATAATAAATCAGTGAATACAAAAGCTAAGGTTTTCATAGCAAACATTCACCGTCACCTTGCCCGGACGACAAACTTCTGTGCTGGAATACCAGGAAATGCTGGACAGGAGCCTTGCATAACTCTCTTTCATTCTCATTTGGTATTCTACATAGAGATAGAAGAATACCAGAATACCAAATGAGAATGAAAGAGAGTTATGCAAGGCCCCTGTCTAGCATTTCCTGGTATTCCAGCACAGAAGTTTGTCGTTCCATGGGAAGGTGATGGTGAAAGTTTGCTATGAAAAGCTCCACTCTTGTATTCACTGATTTATTATCGCTGTGTTCGCCTCTACAAAACTCTCCTCGCTCCATTTCATCGCCATACCCATCATTCACATCGCCGCTACAATCGCTATCTTTAGTAAAACTGCGGTTTATGCAAGGTAACTTCACGCCCAGGAGAAGATCTTCCACCATTCCTTTTATTCTCTTTTGAGGACCTGTCTATACAGAAAATTGAGATTCGTTCTGAAACCTCATGCTCTTCTTCCCTTTTCTCAGGAATCCTTGTTTCAAACGAGCTCTGCGAAGAGCTGAACAAATTTGAGAAATGAATGGAATCCTGGGTTCCATCCTTGGGCGGAGAAGAATGTGTAATAAACACACTTCTGGATCTGGAATTTGGATGGAAACGAAGGCGGGCTTTCCTTGAAAATGTGAATTTATAAGGTAGTCCTGACTGCTTGGATTCCCATTTTCAAAATCTAACAAGTGTCACTTGTCTTCATATATTCTAAAACAATTCTATTTTTGTCTAGGACTTTCCTTATACAATCAGAGATACCAATATGTTTTTGATGAGTTTTGTAGAGTACACACTCGTGTTTGCCGTGTTTTCTGGAGCAACTGGGATGCTTCCTGAATACCAAGAGTTAGTACAGCCCATTAAGTGATACATTCATACTAATGTGTGTCTCACTGATTCATTGATATCTTTTGTGTGATTTGTACGTTGCAGGTTCATTAGTTTTTCGGAGATTCAAGATGCAACCAACAACTTTTACGACTCACTTCTTTTTGAGGTAGGTGGGTTTGGAAAAGTTTAGAGAGTAGAAATCAGTGGTGGCATTAGAGTTGCAGTGAAGAGAAAAACCACAATCCTCCAAGGTTCTCAACAGTTCAGGAATGAGATAGGCCTGTTGTGCATGCTTAGGCACAAGAGTTGTTAATGACTACTGGGCTGTATCCCTTATACGCTACTATGATCAGAACTCAGAAATGTGTGTTGTTTATGACTATGTTCCCACTGGCACACTCGACAAGTATCTCCATGGCAAGGGCCCTGGAAGGTCCGATGGCATCCATTCTCGGTGGTAAATCTTTTAAACTCTAATCAAAATATAAAATGATATTTACAAATTTTCTTTCTCTGAGAAAATCTGGGCCAAAATATCCTTTTGGATTGAACCAAATCGTTGTAGATTATATTCAAAGGAATTCATATAATTAATTTAAACACTACTTGAAGGTGCAACATTGTAAGGTAATTTCTTGTTTTCGCAGTGCCACCACCGCCGGCGGTTAAGCGGGCAATTCGGTATAACACTCTGAGTGATAAAATCTTCAAGTCCTCAACAAAATATGTATGTCGTCTTGTATATCTATAATATTTACAAATCTGCAGCGCCAAACAGATTCAAAGGAATTCAGATAATTAATTTTAAATTATATTTCAAGATTACTTTTGTTTTGACGCGTTGCAAGACAACTATTGTACATTATTGCGAAGGAAATTATTTGCATGTTTTCTTTTCTTATTCTACATAAAAAGCTGTTATTTTTTTATAGTGAGACCAAATGTTTGCATGTGTATTTCATAGCGAGCCTAGAGGATATTCTAATTAATATGGTAAATATTCAAATGTCATAGAATTATATTGTTTTGGTCCGAAAATTAGGAAAAGAAAGAGTAAAGAGGAGCTGCACTATTTGTGGACAGTGGAGGGAGCTTGATTTTGTAGGCAATCATTATCGAAATAAATCTCAAATTTAGAAAAGGGTGTAAGTAATGAGTAAGTCTTTTCAAACACTTAAAGAATTTGCAGTAATCTTAACCTCATAAATGTTATGAGCATCTCAACATCTACATGTTTAGACTATCCATCATCTGTTTCTAATAATTTTCTCTCAAATTTTGATTCATATAAATGGTTGATAGAATTGCATTTTGACGAGATCTCATGGAGAGGCTTCTTAAATTTTTTTTATGGAGTCACTGTTTTAAAAAAAATTAGATGGATTTATCAAGTTATGTTATGGTTTTTTTTAGTGTTTCACATAAAAGTTTAGAAGAAAAATTGTAATCTCATGTGGGCGGCATGATTTTAAATTTTTTGTTCACAGTTAAAACTGTCCATCTTATTTCAACTATTTTTTGTCCAAGTCTAAAATTAGACATCATAAATTTGTAACAGCCTTGTTTTTTCAGAAGGAAAAAATTAACTTTTAGGATTCACATAAGAAAATATTGTTTATGGTGAATTTTTTATGTTTAATAAGTTGTTCAAATTCTATGATAATGGATCATTGTTTAATACAATTTAAATTTGATTTATGGAATTGAAAGAGATAAAAATAATAATAATAATAATAATAATAAAAAGTTTCACTATTTCTATTTTAAGAGAATATATATCCAATTTTAATTAATATTAGGTTAGTGCTAGGATTAGGGTTAGGGTTTGGGTTACGGTTATTGTTAGGTTTTTTTAATTAATATAACTAATAATATAATAAAATAATATAGTATAATTATATATTTATTCATGTTAGGTTTATTTTAAAATTTAAGATATATAAATTACACTGAGATATATGAGGCATTTAATTTTTTAATTTAATATATCTATATTAAAGTTGAATGATGAAAAATTGAATGTCTCCATATATCTCGTCGTAATATATACATCTTAAATTTAAGCTATATATGCTAGTACTATTTACAAATTCTATTAAGCAATGCATGTAAACAAAATTGGTATCCTACCTCTTATTTGTAGGTGAAATACAATACTTAACAATTAGTAAAATATTTATTAAGGATCCTAAAATTCCACGCAGAGCACAATACAGTAAATCTGACATCTATAGAAGTAATCTACTAATGACTAAAAATCTGCCTGAGATTTTTAGTTTACTAAATCCTTCAACATATGAAACATATAGATGATTAAATGATCAACAAAATCAATCAATATTATATAGCTGGAAATGATTTTCCTTGAGTTTCCAAGAAGCCTACATAGAAACAACAAGGCGGTCTAAGGATATTATCAATTGGTTTTTCAAAATTTTGGCACATTTTGCTTATTTATGTACTCCTAAAATCCATTTTATCGGCCCTTCAATCTACATTTTTTCACAATTGTTTAAATCTACCTAGGGTAAGGAAAGGATTCAAATGAATACCAAAGGACTAGTCATGACCCAAGGTTGAGCATATATCTGAAGAGAGATCGACTCTTATGTATGGAGGAGAGTGTTTATTAAATAAGGGAAACTTAAATAAATGATAAATTTGGTTCTCTTAAATGGCTAACAACAAATTTCCAAATTTTGGATAAAGAATAACAAAGGCTTCTCTAATATATCGCATGCATTAATATTTTATTCAAATAATTTCAAGAAATTGAAACATATTGATTTTGGACTGCATGCCACTAACCTTTTACAAAGTCCTCCCTTCCATTCTAGGCATATCCCCTCCTTTGGACTGTAGGTAGTTGCTTCATGCGTATTCTAACACTTTGCATATATTTTTAAATACTGACTATCCTTTTGACTTGTAGCATCCTTTGCAAGTGAAAAAAAATTGTCATAGACCTATGCTCTCTACACTATGTAACGAAACCTTTCAACAAAACCTTATTCGACCATCTCATAAAATCCATTCTGCCATCATCAAAAGTCATTATTCACTAACGAAGAACCTGCATAACCTTTGACTATTATTTTGATAATCTTTGTGATTATCCCTTCACTTAATGAATACAGTGACTGTTCTTGCCAACATGTAGCCTCTATCCTTCCTATATTTTTTCCTTCAATCCAGCCTTCAAAGGTTCAAATTCTTTGTTGAATAAATCTTGAGAAATATCCTTCATCTCTGCACTGAAGATCAAGAGATCTCTCTGGAATGTCGTGGTCGACACAAGCGGTAACCATGAAAACATTAGAATCTACTGAATATGAACTACATGTCAAATTTATTTTGCTAAGTTTCAAAAAAGCTTGTTTATGATCAGGCTATTCCTTCTTCTCATCCTTGTATTTCAAACAAGACGTATCAACTTTCATCAATGTTTGACAAAAATCGCTCCTCAGATTCCCCTTTCATATAGAATTGTTGAGGCATTCCCTTCAAGGAAAACATTTGAACTTCGTGATGAATTGAATCCATGTATTTAGCTTTATCATGGTAAGTATCATCCACAAGAAAGCGTTCTCTTAAAAAATGATCATGAAGGAGCTCCTGGTGAAAATAAATACCATGGAAACTCACATTAGAAACTCGATTTCCTTAAACATTTTGCTCAAACTTTGCATGTGGTGTATCCTTAAACCAAGCCCAATCAAGTTGTTTCTCTTTCACATTCTCTACGTGGCCCTTTTATCCCTTTTCCATTTCTATGGTATGCAACATAGCCACCGTAAAACAACTTTTCATCTTTTTAAATTTCCTTTTCAATCATCTATTATACCAATAATCAAAAACTTGGCAAAACATTTATATCTCCTCTTAACCTAAATCCATCTTGTAATCTTTTGCTTGATCCTCTGAATAGAAGACATGCCATAGGCCTTTGTGTAGGCATCAGGCCTTTGAGAAAACTCTTGAATGTCATTTTTTCATCTGCAGTAAAGGAACCTTGAATTCTTGAAATTTGGATCTGCATTTTGAGACAGTATATATGCAACCATATGTGTCTGCTCCAGTTAAGTAAAATAAAAAAGAACATAACCATTACACAATAGGAAGTTGTGAATAGAAGTGCATTTTATCATGAGTTTCTAAACCTTCTCAACCAGCCCATTTTGTGCATATCCTCCATGCAATGTTTAATTTGATGGACGACTAGAGATATCCCATGTACAAGCACTATGACAAAAAAATGCGTGACACCCGGTCATCTCTCTTAGCAAATAAAATTTTGACCAGACATTCTTAAAGCTTCGTGGCATCCACAACCTCTATGTCATGTCTTTGAAATCCTTGATGGGATCTAAATTGTGTTTGTACAATCTTCTTGTGTGTCATGTCTTCACTTGGTTGCTTTGACAGTAAAACATATTCTTGAGGATCTCTACTACCAGATTGACTATACATGGTGGGCACATACCCTCAACTGCTTTTCTTCTTATCCCACAATGTCACATATTTTCTGGAATTAGGTGGCTAGGGATAACAGTGAGCCTTTATGCCAAACTCTTAGAAAAACTCCGACATTCAACCAAACCCTATAAATTCTCAGGTAACGTGATTGAAATGCTCAAATCTTTTTGAAAGAAGACATTTTCAACTCTTCCCTTTGTGCACATTTTTTCCTACTTGGCAAGGTGTCTTTCTTTACTGTTACACAGTCTTGCACCCCTTCAGAATATCATGCTCCATTTTTATCCTGCTTTCACCTACTTATTCCCTCACACCCATGTGCACACCACTATAAAGATGATGTTATTGAGAAAAGACTTCATCACACTAGAAAACGTCTGAACCAACCCGGCATCTTGAGGAAGAAACAACAACTACAAGTAGCTCTCGAAGACCAATAACTTCCACCTCAGTTAAGACAAGAACTGCAAGTAGCTCTCGAAGACCAATAACTTCCACCTCAGTTAAGCTATCTGTTGTGTGATTCATCGAAAAAATAGTTTTCCACCTACTATTGTAACACAAAATGTTTGTCATGATGTAGGTTAGTTAAGCCTATGGTGTACTTTTTTGTGTACCCATTTTACCAACATCAAGAAAGAAAATAGACCTAGAAAAGTCATTTGCAAAATGATGTGGGACCTATTTCCCTCAAATGTAGATTGATCATACAAGGCTTTTATAACATCCTATCTACATTGGTTAGTAACTAAGTCCAGGAGTTTAACAATGGTAGATATTGTTCTAGAAGCTCTAATGCTAATTTTACCCTTTTTTCTCAACTACATAATGAGAGCAATGTGGCCATAGCTGGTTCAAATCTCTTCAAGGCCCCAACCAACAATAGAAAACCAATGGAAAGAATTGTCTTGAAAGTGCTTTTGGTTTGAAGATCACACATTGTCACAATTTTGTATGTTCAGTATACACTATCCCCTCCTAGGAAAGGAATCTTCGATTAAACACAGACTTTGAGAACAATGTCTGTGCAGATTTGTAGAAGGATAATTATTTCTGATTTTCATTTCAAGTATCAACCATTCCTTAACCCCCACAATCATATAACCCTTGAAACCATGCAACACTTTAATTAGACTATCTCTTCATTGTCCTTTTTCCTGTAAATGACCATACTATAACAATTTTTCTCTTTAATCAATATAAGAAATCTAGTGAAGACTATTTTAAGCCAAAGGACCCTTCCCCTAAATTTACCCAAGAATTTTCTTATAATATCATAATTTATTAAAAATTTACCTATAATTCTAAAACATGCATACATAAAGTGTGAAATTTGAATATAACATACCTTCTTACTAAATCTATAGTTCATTCTATGATATAGGGTTATTTTTCCTTGCTAGAAATATAGATTTCAAGTAGACGATCTCCTAGCCATAATGTATAGCTAGCTCTAGAATGTCTAGAATGAGGTCCACTATTAAGATTATGAAGTAAAAATGTAGTGTCATGAACACATAGGAACAATTATAATTTGTTGGATTACAAATAAATAATTTAAAAGGTTAAATATTATTTGAGAAATCCATTCATAAGAACACAATATCTTGGATTTTAGTGTTTTGAGGGTAACTCAAGGTTAAGAATCCATAATCAAATCATTGTAAAAAAATGCCTTGATACATTTATGTGGTTCTAACATTGTTAAAATACCTCAAAGAAAAGGTTTCTCATAAAATTTCTTATTTGCAAAATAAGTTCAAGTGGTTGATAGCAAGGACCTCAAAAACTCTTAAACAAAGACAACTAGTAAGTTTAGGGCCCAACACCTCCAAAATATCAATAAAATTATTTATAATAGTAATCAGGAGAAACGGTTGACCTAACTTGATCGCCTTTCATTAACTAATTCATAAGTAAACGTATTTAAATAGAAAATATGAAGGAAAGCGCTTATCTTTAGTGTTGGTACCAAAGACATTGTTGATTGAGCTTTCACACCAACATTATGTATACAAAGAGCCACCATTGTCATGAAATATAATGCAAAAAATATTAACACGCAATGCTTAAAATCGCTCCTTTACATGCCTTTTCTCTCTCTCTCCAAAACCTCATTTTTTTCAGTCTTCTGCCCTTCTTGTGCAATTTCTTTCTTTCTCCTTTCTTTCTTTACCCTTTCTACAAAATCCCTCTTCCTCACGCCATACTTTGCATTCCCTTTTCCATGTAGGCAGAGAGGATGATGAAAAAAATCAAGTGCAACCACATTTGCTTGAAGTTCCTAAAGCATTAGCATACTGCCCATACCTTCATCCAACTTTGTCTCCCAATGTTTTTATTGATATGTTATTTTATTTATTTATTATATTATCCACCCAATGTCGATGTGAAATGGTCTTCTTTTACAGGGATGTGACACAAACTTGTTAATTTGTGAATAAGGTGTGCTAGCCAAGTATTCAAACACAATGAATTTGCAAAACCATTTAAATTAAACAATCCTACTCAAATAAAATATCTTACTCTCATTTTGTAATGCCAAATGGTGAGAAAATTGGCAAATAACAATAGTATCAGTATAAGCATGCAAATAGTATCAATATAAGCATGCAATGTATAAATTTGAATAATCCAATGAAAGGTACATGTGATTAACCATTAAACTTGAATTAGAACATGGATAGACTAAACATAAAAAGAATTGGTAAAATTATAAAAAAAAACACATAACATTAGATGTAAGTGGAGAAAATCATAAACACAAACACATAACATCATACATTTAAGTTATAATGTTTATTTTGAAGATTAAATACGAATCTACCATGGACATTAAGAAATATTTTTCTTGATTAGATGAAAAAGAGAGTTCAATATTGTAGCCCTAACATAGATAAATGGTGTATCTCTCTCTTCTTTTATCATTCTATGTTTTTAGTTCTCTTCTAATTATTAATAAATTTTATCATAATCTTACATCAATATTAGTCTCTAAATACAAA
>VDFB02005477.1:0-14027 GCA_007258455.2 Sequoia sempervirens | reverse complement strand
GATCCCATTTTTAAGTGGTATTTATTTTTTTTTAAAGTGAAAATTTTTTATTAGAAAATTTCGGGATCTTGATTCAACAGAGAGATACGTGACGAAAATGACCTCTAGGTACACCTCCATGCCCAAACTTTGTGTTTTTTCATTATTTTTTGAATTTTTTCATTCAAAAGTAGGTTTTAGCATGTTTTTCTTCTATTTATTTAGTTTTTATGTGTTTTCTTTACCTATAATAGAAGAAGTGATAATTTATAGAGCCAATCTAGAAAAATGAAATGAAACCCTCTAGAAATGAAAAAATCATCCTTAAATCGTAACTTAAGAAGAAAATTTAACTTTTGAAACCTAAATTGTTCAATCAAACAAAACCATTTGCATTTGGAAACCCTAAATTGAAAGAAAACAAAAAAAATGCATATGAAAACCTTAATTTGAAATGAAACAAAAAAAATTACAGTGAAAACCCTAATTTGAAATGAAACAAAACAAATTGCATTGAAAACCCTAATTTGAAATGAAACAAAAACAATTGCATTGAAAACCCTAATTTGAAATGAAACAAAAAAAATTAAATTGAAAACTCTAATTTGAAATCAAACAAAAAATTGCATCAAAAACCCTAATTTGAAATGAAACAAAAACAATTGCATTGAAAACCCTAATTTTTTCTTCAAAACCTAAATTGAATCCAAACCAAAAAAATTGCTCAAACCCTAAATTGAAATCAAACAATAAATTTTGTATTCAAATGAAAACCCTGATTTCAAGCTTAAGAATATTTGATAATGGAAAAAATTGATTTGTATTGCTTAAATGCTTTAAATTTCATTTGCATTGTATGGGGACAAGTATGTAGGCATGCCTATGGAAGAAATTATTCAATAGATTTAGGTTTCAATACATAGTAAATTAGGGTCCTTGATATTGACAATGAAAAAGAAGCCATTAAACAAGAAACTAACTAGAAATACATAATGGAAACTAATCTAATGCCTCAAACCTCATCCCATTGGGTGATTGGTGCTGCATTGATGTGGAATGTCAGCCCTTTCCCAACCCCTTAGTTGAAACAATCTTTCAAATGGATTTCATTAATGAAGATTGATGAAAATGGATGAAAGATAAGCTAAAATGGATGCAAAGCTAAGCTAAAATGGATGCTAAATGCTAAAATGCTAATGGAGAATGCTCTAAAATTCAGTATAGTGTAGTTTTTGATAAAGGAAAAAATGGGTTTTACAGGGACCCAAAACCACAGAGTTTACAGAGAGTAAGAAAAAGCATTAAAGTCACCAAAGACATAAAAGTTGCATCAAAATAAAGCCCAAGAAACACAACAACCACCAACCCAAGGCCAACAAGGGCCACCAAAAAAAAACCAAACAAAAAAACCAGCAAGAAACCCCCAACTAACCTAAGAACTTAAGAGCTTCAACAACCTCAGCTTCAAGATTGTGCATATCCTGAGTGCCCTTCTTCAGGACCTGAACCATCTAGGGCATAGGAGGAGTCTTCCTCTTCATATTGGCTCTCGTCCACTTGGAAATACCAACATCCTCAGTACTATTCTTGTCCTTATCCGCAACCATATCCACAACCAAAGAACCCTGTTGTGAGTTCTCCAGTTTCTCAGACATTGCACTAATGATGATGGCATTATGTTTCACCATTCTATGATTATGCTCCATAATAGTTCTCATAGTATTTTTCATTTTACCTATTTCATCTTCCAGACATTTGAATTTTCCTTCATTTTCCTCAACCTCCATTCTCATTCTATCCTGCTTCCTCCCGCACTCCGTAGTAATAAGGGAGCTAACTTTACCTTCCAAATCCTCCAGCTTGCCATTGAGGGCTCTATTTATGAGATTAAGGTCTTTAATTTCATGGAAAGCCCATTTCATTATTCTGAAGTAATCCACAACACCATTCTTGGAAATAGCCAGGATATCCCCAAGAAACTCTCGATCCGGTTTAAAATAGTGGTCCTTAGGGTTTAGGTCTCTGGGGAATTTCAGTCTTTTTTTTTGTCCAAAGCAAGGAAGGATGAGTAAGAGTTCTGGCTAGCATTAGGGGCCTCTGAAAATTCATCTTGGGAATCCTTAGAGTAAGAGACCAGTTTTTTAACAAGGGACTCTTTTTGGGTGGGCTTAACATTCTGACCAAAGAGGCTGGGGTTTTTAGCTTTCAGAATAGAGCAGCTGGGATTTTTGAGAACACTAGGATTCTTGGGCAGGGGATTACCTTGCCAGGTTTTCTTACAAAAATTAGGGGTCAGGGTACTTTCAACATTCCACTTAGGGTCAAGCTCCTTACCATCCTTCGAAACACTATCCTTAGTATCCTCATCATCTAAGGGCAAAGCCAATATAGGGTTGGATAAGGCCGACATATTTTGAAAGTGTTCATAAATAAGCCTAATAAGGCCAGAATGCAGAATAGGGTATTTCTTAGGATCCTTCCTATGATCCTCCAGGATATTGCTCATGGAACAATACAAATAATAAGGTAAATAAACCCTTACCTTGTGACGGAAATGGTTGAGCAAGGCAAAGTGGTAGCCATAAACCGTGGTGAATCTACCATCCAAAGTAATGTATTCCATGATGACTCTGAGCACCTTTCTCCATAGCGATTTAATCGTATCCACTTCAAAGTAGCTGTTGGAGACTTTTATCAACTTGGTCTTTTCTTTCTCTTTCCTAGGGAATCTGATAACCACTTCATCAGAGAACCTTCTATCACAAAAGAATTCCATTCCCTCAGTAGACATGAGAGTCACCTCTCCAATAAGGTTCTCGTCCACCTTGACCTGCCTACCAAACAAAAATATTTCCCCATTGTTCCAATTTTTCTCAAAGTACTGGGTAGCCTTCAGATTAGGCCCATGAAGCTTCTCAATGAATGGGATCAGCCCACCACGTTCAATTTTTTCCCAAACCTTCGGATTCCTCTTATGCATTTCATAGGTTTTCAGCTCCACCCTTTTCCTGTCTCCTCCCATTGTCACAAACACCTCACTACCAGAGCAAAAAGTCTAAAATGAAATGCCGCAGCCAAACCAGAGAACCCACAAAACATGCCACCTCTTACTACCAGTTAAGAAATTAAAAGTGCACCATCAAATCTAATGATGCTGAAGTACTTGGCCTTACTTACTTTCATCATCAAAATAAATCATTTTTTTCCCATGCATGATATCATAATTAACTAAAGCCTTGACGTCGACACCAAGATCACTGAGGTTCTACCACGTGACCAACTCTGATTGTTTAACCCCTTCATTAGCAAAGAAATCAGCCACACTGTTGGCTTCCCTAAACGCATGAGTAATTTTAACTTTGTCAAAATTAGCTAGGAGGGACTTAGCCTCTTCTATCCAACTCTTGATAGACCATGAAGGAGGGGACTTCCCTAGGAGGAAATCAATAATGTTTTGAGTCTCCTTCGAGCCATAAATATTTAATGTTCCTTCTAACAGCCAAGTTAATCACATGAAAGGATCTAATAGCTTTAGCCACGTGATTAGTTTGAGATCCAATGGGAATAGCCACCACCGCTAAAAAATTACCATTAGAATCCCTAATCACACCTCCACTTTCAGCCAATCCCGGGTTTCCCTTAGCCGCACCAACGAAATTAGCTTTAAACCAACCACACGAAGGAAAGCTCCAGCACACCCCTGTCTGGTCTTTTTTTGTAGGTTTAGAAGCCCTAGACACATCATTTTTAATCTTCCACTCCTTGTCTATCTTTAAATCATATGGAGTGCACACCACAGCCTCTTTTTTATTCTCTTGTTGAGGAATGATATTATAGTTTTCCACAATTAGCCTAAAGGTTTTTTCAAATACATTGTTCTCCGACATTTCCTTGTCTCTAAAGAGTCTATTATTTTGTTCTTTCCACACACCCCAAGCTATATAGGGGAAAGTGAAAGCCCATAATTTTTGAATAGAAGGATTCAAAGAGGGAAGTTTCCATTGACAATATAGTGTAGTTACTCTAAATGAAGGTGGATCCTTTTCTCATAGAAATGAGGACTATTTATAGGAGAAATAGTTGAATCAATGGTCAAGATTGATTTGATCAATCAATGGATGAAAATCAATAAGAGGAGATGAAATGGATCAAGGATTCCCATGAATGGATGAGAATGCAAGTTGACAAGGATCAAGGATTTTAATCAATGGCTCTCACTGACTTGAAGAAGCACACTTCCTAAAAATTAGGAAGTTGTTACAAGATATTTTCCATTTTGGAGGAGTGCAAATGGAGGAATATTCTAGGAGAATATTCCCTTGCAAGTGGGAGGGTGAGAGAAATTAGCTAATTAAGTAATTTAAAAAATTACTTAATTGTGCAAGATGGATGAAATTAGGATTTTAATTAAATAATTAACCTATTTAATTAAAGGGGGGGGTAATGATATTAAATTAAATAATGGGAATCATTTAATCAAATGAGAAGACTTAAGGGGTTTAATTTAAATAATTCACATTATCCAATTAAATAGGATGAGAATTAGCATGAAAGGGGATGAATTAGCCAAATAATATTGATTATTTGATTAATAGGAGAAAATGATAAGTTTAATTAAAAATAAATATTATTTAATTAAATGATCGAAAAGAGGTGATTCAAGACAAAATGGTGTTAGTAATCAAATTTAGATGTGCAATATCGATCACGACAATTTTAAGTGCTTACAAAGAGATGAAATGAAACCCCCCAGAATGAACTATGATAAATATCCAAAATTACAAATATATTAACCTTCAACACCAATTAGAAATGCCCAAACATGATGTATACTACAAATGAAGCCTTCCCAAAAAGACAAAACCTCTCCAAAAAGTCAATATTTCCAAATAATTAACCAAAATGCAAAATGTGCAAAATACTAAATAAACAATACTTAGGGTTGAATTTGGAAAAACTGCATTGACACAATGATTAGGCTCCTTAATACCTTTTTGATGCCACAAAAATCACAAAAATTGGAGATCCAAGGAAAATGTTATGAGCTCAGAAATCCAAAAGTGAGATCTGACTTCAAATAAAAAAAATATTCCACAAGTAAAATATGATAATATTTACCTACACCACTAGAAAGTTCTTGGAACCAACTTTCCAACAATATCTCATCTTCAAAAATTTGATACTCGAGTCAAAATATCTAGTGATTTTAGAAAACTACTCTATTAAGGTTTGAGGGGTCAATATTGAGCTCCCTAAGGGCTAGAGGACTGGGTTAAGTGCTAGTATGATGATTGTTTAAATACCAAATTTAACATGCAATCTTCTGTGATGGTCATTTGGTCGTCAAATTTAAGATAGTTGCTAAAAAAAAATTTAAATGCTAAAAATAAAATTTCCACAAAATATGAAGTATTTTATATGAAAATGGTGGTTTTTGGGCCTTTTGGATTCAATGGAAGGGTATTTCTTGATCTAAAATTCTCTAAAGTGAACTTGCAATACAAAGAAACAAAAAAGATACCTCAAGTCTAATCATTTTTTTATTCCGCATATCACCATAGGGTGCAAAAGAAGAGCATACTCAACCTTACTAAAATTCACCAAGACCTCTCACTAGCAGTAGCTCTCTATCGTCAAATATGAGAAGGAATTTGCAAGGTCGTGCTTTGATAGCATGTAGGAGTTGAAAATTAGCTCTATCCCAGAACCACTTGCAAAAACAATGAAAACTTTCTACAATAGAGTATGCAAGAAATGAGCTTACTTGATATTAAGATCTATCAAATATGATGATGAGGTATATTAAAAATGTGTACAATGACCTTGCTTATATAGACAAGGTGTGATGAAGTAACAAACATTAAATGAATGATGTCATTATTAAATGACATGAGCCATCATTAAATGACCTAGGACACTAATATTTAATAAAAGCTAAAAATATAAAATCTTATAAAAAAACTTAATTATGTCTAGGAGCTAAGTGGACTTAACATGTAAATGGGACCCCACTAATAACTAGTTAGGAAAATTACCTATTTACAACTATAATCCCTCATTGTTTATAGTTTCTAAGGGTAGACTCAATTTCTCATGGATGAACACACCAATATTAAGAAGTAATTGATTGGAATCTTATCATATGCATGTTTTCTTTCACTCTAATTTATATTTTCTCCCAACTATACAAATTATCCTTAAAGTTATTTGGAGTTATTTACTAAATGCACACCAATAGGTTGTAGGCTACCATAGAAGGTAGTTAGTGAGTAAATAAATTGGATTAATTGTACTCCTTTAGAGTTTAATCTTTGTTTGAAACATATTTCTATCATTTAATTGCATTTGTATTGCAAGATCTTAAGGGAACATGCTCTTAATCATATCAAAGCTTGAAATGTAGAATGATTATACCTCCTATTTTTAATTGGCCTAAATTACTTGTAGTTTAATTATGAGCCCCACTTGATTGTGTAACTTGACTTCTGTCCCTTAGAGTTGTGTACTATAAAATTGTGCAAGATATATTTTTGAGCACTAAATATTTTGTATAGTGTTTTTCCATCACATGACTCAAATGTTGGCCTACCAAAACATGGTGCAAAAATGAGAACTTACAAATTTGAAAATCCTCTAAACCTATATTGTTAAATGTTGTTAATCATAGCAAAGTAGACAACAATGAATTAGGTGAATTGAGACAAGAATGTGCATTATAAGAAATCTAATTGTGTGAGGGGGAAAATCATTAGATTGCAAATAAGAAAAATGTGCTTGAAAGGAGAATCTAAGCTAAGATCAAACACATTAATCTAAGATCTAATCCTACACATACAAAATGAAACTAAGCTATTGAAAACACATTTAGGAAATCTATGATTACCAAATTGAAAGCAAACAATAAGCATAGTGTTACCATCCCGTAGTGGAGTATATTCGCCTGATGTTGGATTGTTCTTATCACTGTGAAGCCTCCATAGTTTATGAAAAGGCTGATGAATGATGCTCGATGTTGGTTGATTGAAGGAATGTAGAAGCTCTATCAATGGCGATCTTGACAACACTTCGTTGCATAAGGTATGTTGATTCTCTAATCCTTTTTTATGAGGAAATATGTTTGTTATATAGAAAAATAGATTTTGAATTGACGATTAGGATTCAACAATGTTGGATTAAGATTAATGGTCAAAAGGTGTTGAGAGGATTTAGACATGAGTAGATTGTGCAAATTGACTAATCAATCAAGAATAGATTGGCTAGTCAAGAAATAGATTGCTTATTTAGGAAATAGATGGATCGCTCAGTAATCGTAATTTGCTCAATTAGAAAGTGGGTGAGGAATATGAATTAATTGATTTAATTAATTAATTCCTTTTTGGAGTTGAACATGAAAATAAGTTTGACTTTTGCAAACAAAGTTGCATTAGTTTGATTTGATTTTTGATAAATGATTTGAATAGTTTGATTTAATTATTCAAATTTTGAGGGAAAGTGAGTTAAATAAGTTATTATGATTTAATAATTTAATCAACTTAGGAGATAATGCATGGAGAGATAATGAGATAGTTAACTAAGTAGATTGTTTTAGTCAACTAGAAGAAAGTATTCATTACGTTTGAGGAGATTGTGCATGAAGAGATAATGAGACAGTTAACTAAATAGATATTTTAGTCAACTGATTTAGAAGAGCTAGTTAAGTTTTTGAGGGAAATTAATTAATTAATATCAAGAGGAATGTGCACATGTGAATTTGACTTTAATAAATAAAGTTTATTTATTAAAGTGATGGTGTTGAATGAATTAAATAATTTAATTTATTTAATTTGGAAAGGGGAAAGTTGTTTAATTAAATAATTACTGATAATCATTTAATTAAATTAGAAGAATATGTGGGGTTAAATAATTAAAACAATTATTTAATGTAAGTTGAAAGAGGATTAAATGAAGAGTTAACTAAATAGATATTTTAGTCAACTGAGAGAAAGTGGTCGTTATGTTTAAGGGAATAATGCATGCAAAGATAATTGAATAGTTAACTAAATAGATTGTTTAGTTAACTAAAAGAAGAATTAGTCCATGTGGAGAAGATAATTAATTAAATTAATTAATTAATATTAAGAGGAACGTGCATGATGAATTGTTTTTAATAAATAAAAGATTACTTTATTAAAGGGATGATGTTGAATGGGGATTAAATAATATTTAATATTATTTAATTTAGAAAAGGTGGGATTAAAAATTGAAATAATTATTTAATGTAGAAATTGAAAGAGGATTAAATAATATTGAGGGGGGATTGATTGATTTAATTAATCAATTCTTTTTGGAGTTGAATGTACAAATCAAGTTTGACTTTTGCAAACAAAGTTGCATTAGTTTGATTTGATTTTTGATGATATTTTGAATAGTATTATTCAATTTATTCAAATTTGGAAGGAAAGTGAATTAAATTATTATGATTTAATAATTTAATCAACTTAGGGGAATAAAGTTAATTAGTGATATAATTAAATAATTGGCATTATTTAATTAATCAGGAAGAATAAAGTTAGATTAGGACTATATTAAATAAATAAAATTTATTTAATATTTTAAATTTGATGAAAATGTGAATTAATTAAATAATCTTGTATTATTCAATTAATAGTAGAAATTAGGTTTTTTTAGGATTTTTATTAAATAAATGAAATTTATTTAATTGTTTAGGCGATGAAGAAGTGAATTAATTAAATAATGTATTATTATTTAATCAATAGAGGAAATTATGGTTTTTCTTGATGTAAATGATGAATATTAGTGTTAAAATGCTAGTTCGTAGGCTAGGACAATTTTAGGTGTCTACATTTTGCCCCTCTTTGAGACAAAGTATTGGTTGCTTTGTTTCAAAGAACATTGCCCTGGTACGCCCCAGGCACAATCAGTTACCCAGTGTACTTTAAACTGGAATAGCTTGGGGCCCAAGAGTTCCCCAATATTCCCAGTATACAGTATGCCCCGGATAGGATGGCTTGGCGCCCTCGAGAAATTTGGTAAAAATTCTAGATAGTGAGCCAAATTTTCTGATAAGCTGATGCGATGCATTTAAGTGCAAGGATTGAAAGAAGAAATGTTGACTAGAAGAAAATGTTAGTAGTATTTAGAAGAAGATGGAAGGCATTTGATGTTGTTAATCTTGATAGGTTACTTTAAACCAGACCAACTCCCCATGGTGTCTATAGAATTCTCTTGCACTCTTAGGATCTTTTGAACCTAAAAGGAGAGAGATAGAACCCAAAAATTGAAATGGTTCACTCAAATAGGGGATTGCATGATGTTATTAAGACTAAATGCAATGTTATAAATGCAACTAAATGATGAAAGTGATTGATTGTTAATGCAAAACTAATGAAATGTGCAATGTTTGAAAAATGCGGTGAGATATACAAGAATGAACTAAAACATGAATGAATGCAAAATAGAATTGAAAGAAGGATAAATAGAGTGCACCTAGGAAATGAATGTTGAATATAGGATGATATGAAAGTTGGAAAAAATTAGTTAAAATCACTAGTGGGACTCATTCACCTTGATGGTGAATCCTACTATTATCAACTTAACAAATAGGTTTCAAGCATGGGGAGCTGGAATATGATAGAATATACTTTTTAACCATGGGGTGGACTCATTCGCCACTAATGGAAGAAATCAGTCCTCTCCCAAGGGTCTATGAAATGAAGGTAGATTACAGCCAGCTCGGTCCTTGTCTTCTTATCTAGGGTTGATGGGTGAATCATGAAAAGCAATTTGTAAATTTGTCTGGGGCTTGAAATGGGGTTGATTTGAATTGAAACACTTTTTTTGACTTCTTGACCACCTTTCAACACCTAATTTCTTGATGAATATGCATACACAAGTCTACAAACACACATGCAAAAGGGGGAAAATGGTTAAGGGTTATAGTATAGAGTTTTCCTTTTTCCCAGTCCCTTTGTAAATCAAACCCTTAATGAAGAAATAGAATGAACAAGATGAATAAACAACATGAAAATGTCCTAAACTCACCAACCTTGTTGAAGAAATTTGAAGATATTTCAATGGCTGCTCCTAGATGCTTGATGTTTGCTTGATTGAATGATGCTTGAATGTAATTAGTGAATGAGTGAACTTGATGAATGCTTGAATGAATTAGGTGTAAAATGAGAACAAAAAAACTTATTTATACACTCTTGTGCCCTAATAACCCAATGATACATCATCACAGGTCGATATAAGGTAATTTTGAATAAAAACCTAAAAGAAAATTTGAATTATTTTTGATTTTGAACAAGAGGGACTCATTCGCCATCCATGGCGAATGGGTCCTACCTTAGGCTTGTAAGTGGGTGTTGGGAATCAAGTCACATTTAATGTTGTTTGTCAAGTTTACATTAAAAATACACATAATTAAGTCTTATGAGTGCATAAAGGGGTCAAATAAAAGCATAAGAAAGGTGTAAATAGTAAAATTAAGCCTGAAAAGCATGGAATCTTGTTACAAGACTTACAACATTTCAAAATGAGGACTTGGCAAGTGATGAAAAGGTGATTTTTAGGTGGTGTAATGGAAAGAGTCTAGAAAAGTGTAGAAATGGTACAACACTTCCACGACACCTTCACAAGGCGTCATATTTTGAATATTTAGGACCTAATGTGAATGCATAAGTTACATTGCAACATTAAATCAAAGCAAGATAAGTCAAACATCATAGGAGAAAGACCTAAAAGACCATAAAAATGTCAATGATCCATTTTTATATGGTACAACACTTTTCTTGGAGGCTTCCCATTTTGAACAATCTTGTTTGATGTAGCAAATAGATACGATACACCAGGGTATTATTGACCAAGGTGAATTTGTATCCATTTCATGTACTTTGAATCAACATACAAAGAGTCTCTTTTCTCATACCAAACATACGTAAACTTTGTTTAAAGTATATAGTTGGGTTGCATTAAAAAAAAATTGGACCAGTTACACAGAGAGGTGTAGAACACCTAACATGTGACTATTTCATGAACTATTTTAATACAAGTTCCATACAATCAATAAAGCAAGTATTTTCCATGGTAGTATTACAAAAATATCTTACAAATAGCAAATTGAAAATGATGCTCAATTGCCCCCCATTCCTTCTTCTCTAAATCCTTATGGACATCCTTGAGAGATCCTGGGAATGAGTCAATAAAATAAATCATAAAAATAAGAATACAAAAAGATAAAACAATCCTATTATATCACTTGCCATATCTATTTGGGGTGGGTCTATTATCCAATTTTGATCATGTCTATCGTAGGAACATATCCGTTAAGGCATATCTCAGGATGTTGTCAGCACGTTGTCAAACAATGTGTAGGTAATACTTTGGCATTTGTTCACGTATGTTTGTAATCCAATCTATCCAATTGTTTGCTTGAAATTTCTAGCTTTTCAAGTTCACTTTTGTTTTTTTTTGTTTTGTCAAAGGATGAGAGTGATGATTTGTTTATTATGGATGAAATGTTTATTGTGGATTTGTGATGACAAGGTTGGGATCTTTTGATTTTTTGAGTTTTATGATGTTTTTTTTGTTTTCAGGGGACTAACCTAGGGGATTGAGAGCTCATAAAAGATAATCCTTGCCTATGTTGTACACAAAAAGGCTTGTAGTTTACTTGGTTTGAATTTTTTTGAGCTTTTTCTGTTTTGTGGATGTTTTGGGGATTTTGAATTTTTTGACTATTTTTGGATTTTGGATTTTTTGACTGTTTTTGGAATAAAGCATGTTAGAAACCTAAGGGGACTGACCTAGGGTCTCAAGGGATAATAATCCTTGCCTACGTTGTACATGCAGAGTCCATGTAGATCAAATTTTTGACTCAAACATAAACTATTTTTTGGATATACAACATTGATAACCTGGATTGATATTCCACTTATATGTCTAGAGGATATGTTGTGGGAAATCGACTTGAACTAGCTATGAGATTCAAGAAAATGTTTATATCTTAGACTATTTGAGTGAAGGAATAACCCAACGATGTTGTTTTGTTTTTGATGTTTCTCAAATTTTTAAAAACTTTTTTGTTGTTTTCTGATGTTTTTGACTTTTGTTGGTTTTTTGATGTTTTTAGTTTTTTTTTGTATTTTTTTCTTTTCCATTTTTTTTGGATTTTTACCCTCTTTCTTGGGGTGTAATATATTGAGAACTTGGATTGATATTTCACTTTTGTTTTCCTAGAGGATTTGTTGTGGGAAATTTACTTGAACTAGCTATGGGATCCAAGTAAATGTTGATATCTTAGAATTTTTGAGTGAAGGAATAATCCACTTTGTTGGTATCTTTGAAGGTTACCTTGGTAGTGCATTGGTGGTACACCTTGTTGTCAGGACAAACTATTTCGAAGGTTACCTTGATAGTGTGTCTTGGAAAAATGAAGAAGGTTGACTATCTCTACAATTTTGTGTTGTCATTGATGTCACCATGTTGTGACTGTAAGTTCAAGACAATGCTTGATCTGATATTTTGGTCTGGTGTCTGAACTGGTATTTGAGCTGCACTCTTGGTATTCTAGTCTGCATTCCTCTGTAGTTGGTAGTTAATTCTTGTGGTTTTGAGAAATGGTTTATGGTTGTTGAAGGTATGCATGTTAAGGATATTATATGCTCTAGTACTCATACAACGTCGTTGCATCCAATAGAATGTTTGTTGATTTTTGCATTGAAGTCTATTCATGGCTGACTTCTTGGGAGTAATTGTGATATGGTGGGTTAATTTTGCTAGCACAAATATATGTGCAACAACCTATTTTGGAGTCTGTAGGCATAATGCTTAATTATTGCTAGATGTTTGAATTACTTTATTAGAAGAAATATTTTGTGTGAATGATTAGGAATAGCGGTTAGTATTTTTAGCGAGTAAATATGAAGTGCATCTAATTAGAAATTTTGACCTAATTGATGCTTACTTGAAAAAAGATGAATTATATAAATGAATATATTTGGACAGTTTGACATGTGGAGATATAATTGTGAGAGAAATAGAAGTGTATTGTGTATATGCACAATCAATGTGGCGATTAGGAATAAAAGTTGGAAGTGAGAAAAAAAAGGATGAAGTGTATGTTAAATCTGATCCTGGCCAGGCATCATGAAGCTGCATCAAAACTTGTTAGGTGCCCTAGATTCTTAGTTCATTAAGTTTGTAAAAGCCAATTTTGTTTTGTCAATCTTTTTATAGGTAGCGAGTGAGGCTCTTTGTAAGTAGTGAGATTTTGTATCTAGAAAGTGAGTCCTTTTCGGTGGTAAGGCCTTTTATCTTGGTTGAAACTCTTTTACTTATACTATGAGTTAATCCTCACTGTAGTTTTTCCCTCCTTGGGTTTTCCACGTAAAAATCTAGTGTTTATTGTGTTAAATTACTTTCGGTTATCTATGTTTCATGCTCATACTTAATAACAGATAGTGTGGTTGTGGAATTGATATGTGTTGGAGTTTTTAAGCTTGAATTTTGTGACAACTAATTCATCCCCCTCTCTTAGTTGTCCTGCATCTTTTAATAATTGGTATCAGAGCTTTGGTTCCTTGGTGAAGAGCTTAACTGCTTAAGGAGGATCCTAATGGTTGAGTAGATGGATGATAAAGAAGAACTTTGGACTACACTTAAGGATCTTGATAGAGTTGAAAATGAAAACATAGATCTAAAGGAGAATCTAGATGAAGCAAATGAATGTGTCCAGAAACTGAAAGAAAAATTAATGAAATTCAAGGAAAGACACAAAGAAGTGAGTGAGTAGTTGAAATGAGAGATAATTGGAATGAAAGTGATAGTAGAAGAGAAGAAGATAATTGAAGAATGTCTGAATACAATGGCGCAGAAAAAAATTGATGAATGCTCCAAAATTGAATAGGAGATGGTAAACTTGAGGATTGAACTAGAAAAGACAAAGCTCTATGAGAATAATTTTAAATCAAGTTTTGATAAGCTTGGAGAATTACTTGTTGGATAGAAATCAAGTAAAGAAAAAGTTGGTTTAGGAAATGATGCAGGTG
>VDFB02005476.1:18060-28270 GCA_007258455.2 Sequoia sempervirens | reverse complement strand
TCCTTGCTAGTCAAATTATGGTTCGGTGTTACTCCACCGGTGTTCTTCTAGTGCTTCTTTCGCGGTACTCATCTCATTGTAGGGGTTTTGTCCCAGCGGGTTTTCCTTCTCTACTTCATTATTGCATTTGTACTTAGGTACCTTATCAGGCCTTGTTGCCAGGACCCATTCATGCTTTCTTTCCTTCATCTTAGTTTTAGGTGCATGCTTTGCTTCTCCCTAAGTTGCACTTATGGGGGGGTGTTGGTGTAATTAATTTTTGATGCAGCTTTGCATAAGTTTACATGAGTAATTATTTAATTCCCTAGGTTAATTGGATTGTCATCCTTATCATATTTGAGCTATCTTGTTTGCTCTCAAGATAAGATTAGGGTTATGCATTTTTTCTTTTATAAAGAAAATCATTATCATGTAATTAAAAATTCCTGAATAATATTATGTTGCACATTTGTTTTGCAACCTCTCTGCTTTTTCTATTTTTCTCTTATGTGGAAGGATATTCTAGTTTGCAATCTGATCTTGGTTTCTAGCACAAATAGCTTCATGAAACTAAAGAACCTCATATGAGATTTAATTGATAAGGATGAGGTTGACATTGAACATCATCCTGGAACCTCTAGAAATAATGACTTGGGAATCTACAAGCATCCAATCCCTGATCCTAATAAAATAAATGACCAAGGTAAGGGAAGGGATTATAATAATACCACATACAACTATGACCATGTAGTGGAAGCTACATTTGAATCCAATCACCATATCGTAGTTGTAACCATAGTTGGTAAAAATCCTAAGTGTAATGTAACCACACAACAAGGGAGGATTACAATCTAGGGAGACACCACAATATAAAATTCTTCCTAAACCTCTACAAGTTGGGTATAACCTTCTTGTTCATCTAAAAAATACTCTAGTATATATTTCCATCCTCAAACTTCTCAAGATATCCCCATCGCATAAGGAAGTTATGGATAGATCCCTCTTAGACTCATTCGTACCTAATGATATCACTAATCAATTCCAAGCCATGGTGGGGCACATAGCTTCTACTCACTAGGTCTCGTATTTTATGAAAGATATCTACCCTTGCACACCTTCATAACCAAGCTTTATACCGTAATTTTGCATCCATAAGCACAAAATAAAGAGAGTATTGATAGATGGTGGCATAGGCCTAAACATTTGTACCTCAAAACTAGTAAAATAGCTAGGATATTTTGATGAGGTTATAGAAAAGCAAAGGATTATTACAATCAGAGCCTATGATGACAATGAGAGACTCTGGAGGTACTATTAAACTTCTTATACAAGTGGCTCTGATAATAGCTGAAACAACCTATCAAGTACTAGATCTTGAGCTACCCTACAACCTTCTCTTGGGACGCCCTTAGATTCACGTAATGAAATATATCCCCTCAACATATCATCAATTCTTTAAGTTCTCTTATCATGATAAGGAGGTTACTATCTATGTTGATCCAAAACCTTTCCATTATTGTAAGAACTTAGAAGAGAAATATGCAAAGATCTTCCAAGTGCCTAACAACGATATCTCTTTTCACTCATTTGACTATGTTGACCCTACATATATAGCTCCATCATCCTCTAATCCATAATCCTCAACAAACTTATCTAAATCCAATCTCAAGATTCAGGTACCAGACAATGGTTGTGGGGATTATCACATAAAACAATCCCTTTGTGTGGGAAAACTTTTGTTATCACCACGATCCTATGGAAAGCCACACGAAATCAAGGAAGCTCATACTACAACTATTAATTTCAAACCCGCAATCTTCTCTAAGTGGGGATATTTGATCAAAGAATTCATAGAAGAAGGTTTTTATACATAGTTGTACAAGGAAGAAGAAGAGCATGAGTTAGAACCTATCCCCTTTGATCACAACAATAAAGGTTTTCAACTTGTTAAGAGCATGAGGTTCACAAGAAAGGGTGGAATTGGCATACATGAGCAAGGTATGAGAGAGCCTATTATCCCAAAGAAACATAAGAAGAATCAGGGACTAAGATATGGTTCATTGGACAGAGCAACCCCTGGTACTAAAAGCACCATTTGTGAGGATGTTTCTTCCTCTCTTGTGGTTAAGACATCTGATGACGATGATTCTATCAAGTACATATCTATGTATATCACTGACCTATTCGAGAATTCCTTTTTTGATACCATCACTATGCTATCCTTTGACCAACCATCTAAGAAACATGGAATTCAACTTGTTTATCTTCAATTGATTGACTGGGACCAACAACGAGTGTTGGTTCAAGGCATATTCCAAAATGACAAAGCTATTGTTGAGTTTATGGAACTGAGATAGGTATACTACTCAAGGATCATAAGGAAAGATTTGACATTCAACTTGGTGAAGACACATACTTTGGAGGAGAGATTGGATCCTTCAGTCCTAAAAGTGAAAAGCTAAAAATCAAAAAGAGATCCTTTATTGAAAACTATAATACAACAATATTAGATTGAGGAAAAGAAAAAAGAAAAGATGTATCTAAGGGTGAAAACCTCTTAGAGGTACCCAAAGATGGAGGATTCAATCTCTTCGACATTATTCAAAACCAAGAGATATCAACAATATTGATAGAAGACTCTAAACAAATAAATTTAGGAACATCATAATCACTTGGAATCACTTTCTATTGCAACTTCTTTAGACCTTGAGGAAAAGAATAATTTATTGGCATTCTTAGGAAAGCGTACAATCATTTTTTCTTAGTCCTACATTGACATGATTGGATTAGACCCAAACTTGGTGGTTCATCATTTGACAGTCTTTCTTGGAGTGAAACCTGTGATAAAAACCTTCATAAGATGCATCTAAAGATAATACTTTTAATTAAGGTCGAGCTAAAAAAACTCTTGGATGTTAGTTTTATCAGACTGATTGATTATCCTAAGTGGGTGTCCAATATTATACCTATATCTAATCCCACAAGGGGCATAAGGATTTACACTAATTTTAGAGATCTCAACAAAGATTGTTTGAAGGATGAATTTCCCTTGTTGAATATCAACATGATAGTGGATCTAACAGTGGGTCACGAAATGATTTCCCTCATGGAAAACTTTTTGGGATATAACCAGATCAAGATAGCACTAAATACTGGCACATGATAGCATTCACTTCTATCTTTGGGATGTATTATCATAATGTAATGACATCATTTGTGCTTAAGAATGTGGGAGCTACTTATTAGAGGGTGATGACTGTTATCTTTCATGATATGTTTCATATCACCATGGAAGACTATGTAGATGATCTCCTAGCTAAATTCATAAAAAGGAAAGGTCTTTTAGATAACTAGCACGCATATTTGACATGTTAGAAGAGTATAGTCTATGCCTCAATCTAAAGAAGTGTGTTTTCAGTGTCAAATTAGGAAATCTCCTAGAGTATATTGTATCCCAAGACTAAGAAGCTGTTGGGAGTTGGTGGAGTTAGAAGGAGATAGAGTTGCATCTTGATTCTCAGTAATGAGAGCTTCTCTTATCTTCTTGTTTAGCAGTTAGATTTTAGTACAAACTGTAATGTATTTTCTAAGTTCTCTTAGTGTAGTTGGAAACAATCTGGAGACATAGATTCTCTGTACACTGGTGATTGTGCCAACTTTGTAAATATTGCTTATTTGTTTTAATAACAGTAAAAGCAATTAGAGTTTAATCTACTTCATGTTGTGTTCTTGAATGATATTTGTCTTAATTTGATCATTTGATTTGTGAAGCCTTCAAGGAATAAAAATGTTATTTTGTGTTTAATTTAAATGGTAACTTAAAATCTGTTATTCGAATTAGCACTGAGAATGAAAGAGGTTGTGTGTAAATCACAAGCTTATCCTATTATGTAGTTTTAGTTTATAATTCCTTGAAGTTAACAAGTCTAGCTTAGTTAAGATTGGATGAACTATTGTTCTTTTCTGTTTCCAAACCCTGATCTATCTTTGTTGTTTCTTTAAAACCGGGTTAAATTAGGTTTTTATTTCATCTTGATCTTAGAACAATCCAGGAAGCTCACACCCAGTGACCCTTGAATATTACTATTGCATCGACCACTGAGTAACATCAACACAGTTGAGACCCAACTACAAAGACCTTGGGAGCTAAGGCATCCATGTGTTGTCTTTCTCTTTCAGGAGAAGTAGAATAGTAATATGCCTTTGCATTGTTGTGAATTATGAAAATCATCATCTTGGTCCCTTTTTTCCCTTATCCTTTTTTTATATCTTTTCTTGTGTTTTTCCTTTTGGGGGATGATGCAAAGAATTAGAGGCCAAATGTCTCCTTCATATTGACCCAAAAGCTTTTCCTTTTCTTTTGCCTTTTTTTTTTCCTTTTGGGGATGATGCAAAGCATTGAGACCACAATGTCTCTTCCATGTTGACCCAAAATGGACTTTTTTTCTCTCTTTGTGTCATTCTTCTAGTTTGCTTTTGAGGGAATGATATTATTGATAGTTTTAAGTTCTTTAATAAAACATTCTGACAATGAACATCTGCGACCCCCAAATCCATAGATCCCTTATGTGTTTGGTGTGTTCCTTTTTGGGGCAACCTCTTCTTTTTTTCTTTTGGGGAAGACAATCTTGTTTCTTTTGCTCCAAATTCAAAATCTCTTCTTCAGGTTTTATTCAAAGTACCTTATATGGCTGTGATGGTATCATTGGGTTACTAAAGGCACAAGAATGTATAAATAAGTGTTTTTATTCTCATTTCAACTCCCATTTCATCTAATTCACTCACTAATTAATTCAAGCATTCAATCATTTGTAGAAGTTAAAGAAAGCGAACTTCACAGAACTCGAAGATCACCACATGCAAATAACCATCACAAAAAGGAAGAGATGGAGACAAAAAAGAAAAGGGGTGCTTTGAAAGCTAAAGATGCATTAATAAGAGAGAGTGATATAATACAATGAGATCAATCCTTATGAAGGAGATCAAGAAACCCTAAAGTGTAACCTAAAAGGGAGCATTTAATAATTAGAATAATTATTAAATGCCTACAAAATGCAAACTAAGTTTATCTTAAGAGAAATATAAAAGGTAACTTAATTAAAATAATTAAGTAATAAACCTTTTACTCTAACACCCCCCCTTAAGATGAACTTAGGGAGTAGCTACAAACTAAATGCATGAAAGCAATGCAACTACAAGCTAGAAAGAAAACTTGGGTCCCGACAACTAGGCCTGATGAGGTACCCAATCACAACCAAATCTCTATAAAGTGGAGTAAAGGAGAAAACCCAGTGGGAAAAACTCCTCTCCAAAAAGAGATGAAAAACATGCTAAAAAAAAAACATGAAGGCCTCATAGAGACCCCCCAAGGACAACTTCCTTCACCCCAAGAATGGAGTGCAAGCTGAAGGGTCATAAGAGACATCCCATAGGAGTATAGGTAAGTTCAAGGGAAGAGGAAAAAACACCAATTTTAATAGAGGCACTAGTACTAGACAAAGTATGCATTCTTTTGGGGGAAGAAACTCTAATGATGGTAAAAAGAGAAATTAAAGTTATGATAAACCACATGTACAATGCCACTATTGAAAAAAGTTTGGGCATTATGAATGAGATTGTCAGAAAAAGAATAAACAACGTGCACATTTTTTGAAGAAAAAGAAGAACAATAAAAAACTAACCTATTTCTTACTTGTAATGCTACTAAGGAAGAGTCATAAAATGTATGCTTTTGAATAGTGGTTGTGGTAGCCACATGATAGGAAATAAAAATATTTTGTAAATATGGATGATTATTTTAGAACACATGTTTGACTTGGTGATGATAAGGAATTTGAAGTTATAGGTAAGGGAACTATCGTAGTCAAAGAAAAACAAGGTCAGAAAAGGTATATCTGTGATGTTTTCTATGTACTTGGGTTAGCACCTAACTTGTTGAGCATAGGACAACTTGTTGAAAAAGGATATTTTGCAATATTTGACATCAATGAATGTGTCATTTATGATAAGAACAAAAATAATCAAATAGTGGCAAAGGTTGGTATGTTGTAGAATAGGATTTTCCCTTTGAGACTTGCATACACTAAAACTCAAGTCCTTATAACTAATTACAAGGACCAATCTTGGTTATGGCACACTAGATATGGGCATTTAAATTTTAAAGGACTAAAATTTCTCACTCAAAAGCATATGGTGAAAGGAATACCATTCATCTCTCACAATGATCAAGTATGTGAGGGTTGCATTGTTGGAAAAAAAACATCGAGATTCCTTCCCAACAGGGAGAGCTTGGAGAGAAAAAGTACCACTTGAATTGGTACATGCTGATATTTTTGTTCTAATGCAAACATTGTCTCTTAGTAAAAATAAATATTTTTTAATCTTTATGGATGATTTCAGTAGGACTTGGGTTTACTTCATCAAAGAAAAATCATAAGCTTTTAGCAAATTTCAATAGTTCAAGGCTAGTTTGAAAAAACAAATTGGTTGTCCTATCAAAATGCTACATTTAGATAGAGGGGGAGAATTCACCTCTAATGAATCTCAATAATTTTTCCAAAATAATGGAATTCAAAGGCAATTGACTGTGAGTTATACTCAACAAAATGGAGTTGTCAAACGCAAAAACCACACCATTGTAGAAATGGATAGAATCATGCTTAAAGCCAATAGTCTACCAAATCATTTTTGGGTTGAAGCAGTTGCTACATCTATCTATTTGTTGAATAGATGTCCAACCAAAAGTGTAAAAAATATGACATCTTATGAGGCATGGTGTGGAAGAAAACCCGGTTTTGCACACTTGAGAGTTTTTGGATGTATTGCTTATGCTCACATAGCTAAACAAAAAAGGAAAAAGTTTGATGAAAAAGTGAGAAATGCATCTTCATTGGTTATAGTGACGAGACAAAGGGTTATCGTTTATATAATATATTGAGTGAAAAGTTAATTGTTAGTAGAGATGTTATCTTTGTTGAAAATGAAGCTTGGAAATAGAATGAAAATTTGAATAAGGAAAAACAAAAAGTTACTAATTTAGAACTTGATGTTCCATCTTCTCACATGGTTTGAGCAGTAGCTCAATTCCTATTGCACCACCTCCATCAAGCTCACCACCTTCTCCAAGTAGTCAAAGATTTAGTCCTGTAAGAAACATAAAAAGTCTTAAAGAAATTTATGAAGGCACTACTAGTCTTGATGCAACATTAAATTTTTCTTTATTATCTCATATTCAAGATGAACCAAGGCAATTTGAGGATGCAATAAAACAAGAAGTGTGGATTAAAGCCATGAATGAAGAAATTGCTCCAATTGAGAAAAATGAAACATGAGAACTAGTTGATTTTCCACCTGAAAAATATGTTATTGGGTTGAAATGGATCTACAAAAATAAATATAAAGCTGATGGATCTATTGAAAGGCATAAATAAAGATTAGTGGCAAAGGGTTTTTCTCAACATCCAGGTATTGATTACACTGAAACCTATTCTCTTGTTGCTACCTTAGACACCATAAGAACAATTTTATCATTAGTAGCCCAACATAGGTGGAAAGTTTATCGATTTGATGTTAAGTCAACATATTTGAATGGTTATTTGAATGAAGAAGTATTTGTAGAACAACCACTTGGTTATGAAGTTGTAGGAAAATAACAAGTTGATTGACACATTTGGTCATCATGTTTTATGGGCTCAAGTGGGTACGCAAAACTTTGTATAATATGATAGATGGTTATTTTCAGAAAATTGGTTTCAAAAAGAGTGAAAGTAAGCCCACATTATATGTTAAATTTTAGAATATAGATGATTTATTTATAATATGTATATATGTTGATGATTTGATATACATAGGAAATAGTGAAGAGTTAATGGATGAATTTAAAAATGTAATGAAGAATGAATTTGAAATGAAAAATTTGGGTTTAATACATTATTTCCTTGGGATATAGCTAAGACAACTAAATGATGACATTTTAATTTCCTAATGTAAATATATCAATGATTTACTTGATAAATTCAATATGAAGAACTACAAGCCCATGAATATGCCTTTGAACATGAATGAACAATTGATTAAGGATGGTGGTTTTGAAAAAGTAGATGCAACATTGTAAAAGAGTCTACTTGGTAGCCTTATGTATTTAACAACTACTAGACTAGATATCATGCATGTTGTTAGTTTTCTCTCAAGGTTTATTTAAGACCCAAGTAAGATTCATTTTTGTGCAATGAAAATAGTTCTAAGATATGTTCGGGGTACAAGTAATTTTGGAATTTGGTACACACCTGTAGATGATTTTGGTTTAATTGGGTTTAAAAATAGTGATTGGGATGGTTCTATAGATGATAGAAAAAACACTTCAAGTTATATGTTTACTTTGGGTTTAGGTGCCATTTCTTGGTCTTCAATCTTTTTATCCTCAGCTAAAGCTGAGTATATTTCTACAACTTAAGCTTCATACCAAACAATATGGCTAAGGAGAATTTTGACAGATTTAAAACAAAAAAAAATGCCAACTGTGATATATTGTGATAATAACTCAACAATTTCCATCACTAAAAATCCTATCTTCCATAGTAGAACAAAACACATTGATATCAAATATCACTTTGTTAGGAATCTTGTGGACAAGGGATATATTGAATTAAAGTTTTGCAAAACCAATGATCAAAATGCTCATATACTTGATGGAAATTAAAAGGTTGTTATTGATGTCCACATGATGTCAACATGGTGACAATGGTATGAGAAGTTTATTTTGGTTTACTAGAAGCTATTCCCTACTGAAAGTTTTCTTTTCCAAAGAACCATTGTGTTGGATTTTGAGTCCAAAATTCTCCACAAGAAGAGATATGTCTCTGTGCTCTTAATATTATTATTATGACTCCTACAAATAGCGATATTCGATATCCTAAAAAGTTTTATGTTGAGAATAGGAAGATATCATTGACAAAGTTCATCTCTGTACATTACAACTATTCCTCTGTTTAGTACATCAGTGTGGGAGGCTCCACATTTACATATGAAGAATATTTTTATGCTGCAGTTTAATTGGTAGTTTCTCTAATGTACATATGATGAGAAACCAAAGCTATATCAGATCTAGAAGGTGTTTTCTTTGAGATGTGTGCATTGGATTGAAATTTTTGTGTTTAGGTCCTTGCATCGGTTGACCTAATACATGAAATGCTCTGATGTAGGAGCATCCAACGGTGTAGGAAAATATTTCATCACCCAAAAAAAAAATGTTTTCTTTAGTTTCTTTAGTTGTTTTGAGTCCCATGATGGCAATTAAGGGGTTTAAGACTATCAGGCATCAGGAATAGCGAAAAAGGACACTTACTATTTTTAGTAAGACAACTAAAACAGGCTCATATGGACGTTAAATTTTACCCCATGGAGTAGACCTAAAAAACATCTCTAGTTGCGAAAGAATCACCTCAATACCCTACACGGTTTGTGAGAAATTAAAGTTTCTATCTCAAAAAAATTCTCCAATGCGGCTTCAAATTCAAATATAAAACTTTAGAGGCCCCAAAAGAGCTCAAAAAGTGGCCGAACTGACCTACAGTGAATACATGTGTTGTAGAGCTCATCGAGAGCTTTATGATGATATGCACTAATAGTGAATCAAATGCATGGATCAAAAGTTATGGCCTGGCGAAGTTGGTCCTCTAAAAAATGAATTTCATAAAAAATTCTTCCTAGGCTTGAAATCATTTGGCGGGACTTTTGGCGCTAAAGCAAAAGGGGAAATTTGATCTTTCTAGAACATTCTAGGGAAATTCTTGGGAAAAATAAAAAGGGTTAAGTGGGGGTTGTAGAAGGTGGCCTTGATAGTGCAGATTGTGGCTCCAAATAGAAGTTTTTCTTTTCAGAGTTGATTTTGTTGTAATGAATAAAGTCCATGAGCTTGTAGCATGTAAGCTTTGAATCTATAATTTCATTTTCTAAAAAAAATTGAAAGAGAATCATTTTTCTGTTTCGCATCTTCTGTGTTGTTATCTATTGTTTTGATTTCTATGGGTTTTGGGTGGTGTGGCCCTCATCAAGTGGTATTAGAGCAGGAGTTCCCAAGCCTGTAACAGAGTGCCAAACGTGAGGTAGTTGCAACAGGACCTGTGAAGTGTGGGTTGAATTCAAGATGCCTCCAAAACGTGCCTAGTATGGCAGAGGTGGAGGTCAGGTTGGAGGAGGTCCACCTAGAGATGAAATCAGAGCCCTTAGAAGG
>VDFB02005476.1:0-15405 GCA_007258455.2 Sequoia sempervirens | reverse complement strand
TTTTTTTACCTTTATCCTTTCCAATCTTGGCTAACAACTCATCCCAGTTCGGTTGAGTATCTTCCACAACAACTTGTTTTCTCTTTATCTCCCTGTCTAACCACTCTAGAATAGTGGATTCCAACTGCACTTCACTTTGTTTCTCCTCCTCCTATTGATCCTTAGTCACTTCCTCATGCAAACCCTGCTTCTCACGAGTCTGTGTCTTTCTCTCCTTCTCTTTAGCATGTTCCTCCTTATGCTCAAGTGATGGAATATTTTCTACTTCTTCTTCTGGAGGTGATTTAACCTCTTTAGTTCCAACAGGTGACTCTGCATATGCAACCAAGGGAGACTGCATTACCTTTTCAACTTCGGCCTCTGCACTTAAAAGGTCACCCTCATGAAATTCCTCTCCCTCAGTGTCTGGATGATCTTCAGCCTTCTTAAATTCACCTGGTTTGTTTTGATCTTCATGAGAAGAAGGAATATCATCATGCTTCTCCTCATGAGAAGTAACTAGAGGAGGTTTTGCTTTAGGCACACTATCCCTGGGTGAAGGAGTCCTTGACCTCCTTGTGTACACCCGTGCCTTCTCCTCTGAACTTTCTATTTACCACAGCTATATTTACCATAGGTGGAGAAACTCCTTCCTCTCCCACCTTGGAGCTTTCCTTTTGTGATAATCTTACAATTCTCCTTCTTTTAGGCATAGGAACATCAACCTAAGGACCCTGCCTTTCCATTTCTTTCTCTTCAGACTTCTTAGTCCTTGACCTTTTCTTAGCAATTGGCTTTCTCTGCTTTTCTGTCTCTTGGACTTCCTCCTCCTGAACACCTTTAATCTTAATTTTGAAAGGAGAATCCAGCTTACCTTTTCCCTTAGGATCCTGCTCAGTTGACTATTCAAAAGTGGAGTGAGGGTCCAAATCTCCCATCAGATCATATGGAATTGTATTAATCTTCATTTTCTAACTCCCATATGCAAGCTTTTAGCCACATTCTCAGTGTGAATTTGGTGGACTCCTCATCCATTAACTGCTTTGCTCTGGCCTTTTCTTTCCTCTAACCAACTTAAATTTCCACTATTAGTCACCCCTTTATCGCCTCTCATAAGCATGATCCTCGAATCAGATTTCCATCATTCCTAAGTTGGATCGTGAACTAGCTTTCACATTATATAGTCAGATCGATTCAACTGGAAGCATGGTGTCCTTCCTAATTCATATTCATCAAGCATAACTCCGCCCGTAGTCCTCCAACCAACCTATGGCTATACTCTCTACTAGCCTTATTTGGCTTCAATTTCATATCAAATTTGGACCTCTTGGAATGGAAAGATAAGCCAAGAGAACTCATCTCCTCTTCTGAATCTTTGGCAGAAATAATGGAAGGGCATGCCTCTCCAGTGCCAATCGTCAAAGGGAAGTCTCCACCAAAACCAATCTTATGTTTATCTCTTTTAACAATGGTATCAAAGTCACATACCTGTCGAGTGACTTCCAGAAGTATGATATGATCAGTGGGATACCTTGGAAGTTTGTATGGAGCCCTTTGATAGCCATCAACCCAGATGTATTAGAAGGTTGGGAATTGAATGAACCAAGCACCACATTTCTTAATTAACTCCTTGGCCTGGTCTGAAATCCTCACATGCTCTGCTCCCTGAAGCAACCTGGTGATATGCATGGTGAATGCATCATTCACCCTCTTGTAGCTCGAGCTTCCCAAATGCAACTGAGGATACACCTCATAAATAATATCCTGTCCAAAGGTGCCCCTGGTACTCAATCCCTTGTAAGGATGAAACCTTGCAAGAGCATAGACCAAGTATGAGGTCATTGTGAAGGTCTTGGTCTGCAGCACATTGGACAACTGCTCATGAATCACTCTGCTAATGACACCTGCACAATGGTAGTCAGTCTTCTCCTGTTCCATCCTCACAATCACATGGAACATCCAATTCTCAAACATGCTAGCATTCTTCAATCCAACCACCCTGCTAAGAAGAGTGATGGCATCATAATACTCCTTTTTGAACTTTGCCCTGAATAACTGCTAAGGCAGTTTGGAATAATGAGACTTAGGCTTCTCTAGTCAAGAATTGATAAGCTATTGAGATTTAACAGTCTGTTCTTCATAGTACTCCTAAGCTGCCTTCATGTTGAATGCCACCACATGAGATCTATTCACATATCAAAAGTCTGAGCAATGGAAACAGGGTTCAAGCTCACCACAATCCTACCCTAAGGATCAATAATTATTTGTGTATCACTGTCATAGTTCCTGGCACACTCAAGGACTAACTCATAATACTGCACCGTGGAAGGAAAACCAGCCACATGTGCCAATTCTGATTCTAACATCCTCTTAGCCACCAGAGGAAGATCCTGTGCCATCATTCTACGTTTGAACTCCTCATAGTCCCATAGTCCAACATTAGTATCAGTTACCTCTAACCAGACAGAAGTGATCTTACTCTCTGGAATCTTGCTCTTGATGTCCATTTTTATTCTTTCTGCTTTGGATATGGAAGATCCCTCCATGTCACCCTTAGCCTTTCCAGCTGTTACCTTGCTAGATTCAGCTTGCACTTGACAAATGAAACATAATAAAAATCACACTAACAAAGGTTAACCAATCAAAATCATCATTAAATCATATTAAACCTCATATAGAATGATCATGTTAAACTTCAGGTTTCAGGACCATCCGCAGAATCCAAGGCAGGAAGGAATTTTGGAGAATTCTGGGCTAGATGGATTCCAATGAAATAATCAAGAAAACATAATTAGCAACTCAATCTGATCATTATTAATCAATATAAAACATGTGAGATCCAAAGATAGCATGAATAAATTATTAAATGCATAGTCATCCATTAACACATCATGCTATTTCATATTCCTTCATATTTCATCAAATTCTGGGAAAATCTGCTAGAGACGGATTTCCGTGAAGGCAAAGACACTTTGCAAATTCACAAAAAATAGGGAGCCAAGGACTTTGGGAAAATTTGGTCCACATGGAAATCCACGGATAAGGTAAAACTCTGAAAGTACGCGGATTTCAAGAAAATGAAGGAAATCGGGAAAATCTGCCAGAGCCAGAAAATCCACCAAAGACAAAAAATCCCGGACTGAGGATGAAACTCAAACTTCGACACTAAATCACGTTCTCACCTAGACTGATGGATTGATTATAAACTTCAAGAATCTAGACCTGAGACAAGTTTGATATGGGCCTTCCATAAGTTTTCTTAGAATTCTAGGCCAATTCGAAAGCATACTAAAGATAAATGGTGATGCCCTAAATCCAACTCTACAAATCCACCATTAATGCACAGGAAAGCTCAGGATTCAAGAATTTCAACTACTAATTCTTTACTAGGGGGAAATCACGGCTCTCAAGCAATTTTTCTAATGCAAGCAAATGAACAATCACAGAAACTACTTGGGAAGCCAAAAATTAAACCATATCACGCAACCCTAGCATCAAACTTTCAAACATGCAGAAATTCAAACCCCAATAAACTCTATAGCATCAAAACGTTATCCACAATCATCAATTAAAAGCAGGTCAATCGAATACATACCATTTGACACAGCAAAAATCGAATGAGGCAGCAAATACCAATTTAATGGCGCTCAGCAAAGACAATCAACAACAATGCTCAGGAAATCACCACTTGAATCGAACAATTCAAACTCAATGCTTCAAATCCAATCAAATACTCAAAGAGAAAACTATAAGAATGCACTCCTCAGCTCAAACGATGGCAAACAATAAGCATAATGGTGCAAAAGTCATCAAAGATCGGTTAAATACATCCCTCGAAGCTCGTACAGATGACATTTAATGCAGTCAACAAGATAGCCAGGAAAATTTGGGAACTCGACGACAGGACAGAATCTGAAAAAATCTGGCCCACATGGAATTCTACGAAGACTGAAAATCTCTGAACCACAGTGCTCAGTCGGAGTCCGAGCAGGATCGGGGAAAATCCGGCCGGGGTGGAAAGTCTCGAACTTAGCTCAAAATTAAAGATCTTCAATGAATAAATTAGGGAAATCACTTAAGAAATCAAAATAAACATTAAAGTACATGCCAAAATAAGATAAAACCTCAAAATTAAAGGGCCAAGACACCAAAACCAAAGCAAAGAGGGTCCCTTGCCCATGTGTGAAAACTGTACAACAACACCCTAATGCTTAAATGTATTTATCTTTTAATGACATATGTTATTTCTACAATAAATTTGGACATAGGGAAAATAATTGCAAATGTAGAATGAACGATACTCTATCATTCTTCAGTTAGTGGTTTGAATGCAAGAAAATAGGATATGAAGCTATGAATTGTAGAAGGCAGAAGTTGAACAAGTCTAATCAGTGCAAATGTAGGTTGGGTAGAACGTTTTTTGAAAAGTGACAATCTGGTAAAGTGACATGGACCTGGAATTAAAAATAATCTAGAAGAAGTAAGAAATGAAATGAAAAGAATATGGAGAAAGGAAGCTGAATCTTCAGCATTATCTATACCGTCTTTTGGTGCAAACACATCCATCAAAAATTAATCGAGGAATTCCTAAGGGGGAGCAATAATCAGAATATTCAATAAACTTGCTATCAATGCTAAATGTCACATCATGTAAAAAGTGATTTAATGAGGCAATGAACTCAATATTTCATGCAGAAGGAAGTTGTAGGAACACATGTGTGAAGAATGAATTCAACAAAATTTGAAAGGATGAAAATTTACATGGATTTCAAGATGATCCTATGATCTGAAATATTAATTGAAAAAGTATTTGGAATGAGAGGAATAAATTCAGGAAAGTTAATGAAAACTTATTCGATGAATAACATTTTTGGAAGGAAAGTTGCATGCAGAAGAAGCTTGAAGAAACCAAAGCTACTACATGCGGTGGAAATTTAGAATTTGGGTTCAGCAATTAAGAAAGAGGTAAGTTGGTGCTCATTGCTTCTAATATACTTGTTGAATCCTATTAAAAGCAATGAATACTCATCAAATTGTAGAAAATTTAGTAAAACTAGAACCAAAGCTCAAAACATATGCTGTCAAATCTTTAAAATTTGATCCTTTGGGTGCTTTCTCAGAAATTCCTCTTGATGTTGTGCAAATTGAGGATGTTGGATCATAGATTCATCAAAAATTGGAAGAACCCTCCTCTGGAAAAGCTAGAGTAATATGGTTTGAAGAATTGATTATGAATGAATTTACCCTAAATCCAAAATACATTGTGCCTTCAGAAATGAAGTTGGACGTATGGAACGAATTTCTAGACTTTAGCAATGAGGAAAGATGCATGACAATGGCTCTTAGCATATTCCATAATGAATATTTATGGCTTGATGAATCTTATTTAATAACAAGAGATGTGATTTGGGAATGTAACTGGCTTACCATCCTCTAGACCAACTCATAAATGAAATTATAATAGAGCGAAAGGTTTAATCAGGAATACTTGTGCTAGAATCTCTAATCTGGTAGTACAGTATGTTAGTCTAGTCATTTCACAGTTTATCTTTGGTAACAAGGATGTTTCTATAGTTGTAATTGATCTTGCATGTGACATGGTTGAAAACAGAAAGGAGTATGACTTGTGTGAGTTGCTTTGACAACAATTGCTAAAAATATGAGAGATATTAAGAAAATGAAAGGTACATTCGGTATGGTACATTGGTTGTATGCTTAATTTTCTACTTTATGAAGGAGATTCTTGAAATTTGTGAAGTTCATTGGGAGCACCTATCTCTCATCAAATTAAGAAACTCATAAGGAATATTTAGGATTTGGATGCACAAGAAGATGCTCTTGCTGCATACTTTGGAAAGTTTCAAAGGAAAATGAACAGGAGTAGAGTGCCTCGAGAATTGGTTACAAAGTACAAGAAAGACAAAATTTTTGGTGACCACTGATAGCTACATTATCAAGGTAGTTGAACCTAGGAACTCATGGAAACCTAAGCTTGGATATGAGATTGAGATGGAATATGTTGCTGGTTGTATTGAACTATTAGTTAACAATCCCCAGGACCCTAGTAGAACTTAGTTTGGGAATTAATCTAAAATGACCAAAGCTCTTGAGAAGTTTGAATTCACCTCAAGAAAATAATTTCCTACCTCTGGAGAAAAGAGAAGAGTCAAATAAGTTCTTGCATTAGTTTCACAAGCTCAACCTGCTCCAAAGAGATCAAAACTCAAGCAACTAGCAAGGAATAGAGGACAATTTCAGCTAGTTTCCAATGTTGGTTCTAGGTTAGCCTAGCCTACTTTGGTAAGAACTAGCCTATTAACTGGTAGATTTGATGAATAAAAGTGTAAAGCAACAAGTGACATGGTTATTTGGGTTGAAAATAAAGGATTGTTAGAAATTAAAGAGAAATACAAGTCTACTCATAGTACTGCACTTGATAGACTCAGAGTTGTTCAAGAATGTGAGAATGAGGCCAAGAATTTATTCACATTTTTCTAGTCTTGGCTTGATGAAATTCAAAAATTCAAGGATAATGAGAGCTTGATTGAAACACAGATCAAGGTCATCTCTGGCTCATTTGATCCTACTCTTGATTTAGATAGTCAAATGTCTAGTGTGAATTGGTAAAACTTCACGAGAAATATCTTGCATCACATAAGAAGAAAGGCGAAGAGATTGATTTGTATGGGAAGCTCATAGATATAATAAAGAATAAATACACTCCTATCCTCTATGCCTTCTTTGTAGTTGACAGGACTTTGAAGTTTAATACTACTCCTGAAATTGTGGTTGAAGGAAAGGACATCTTGAGAGATCTAAATTATCTATGCAATATATTGGCAGAAGCAAAAAGACTTTGGGATGAAGGCATATCCTCATGGATGTGGATTCTTAACAAGCTTCAAGATCAAACCACTGCCTTTGGTCATCATCTCTATTTTGAATATACTCATTACAGGGAGTATTCAGGTATACAAAGGATCTATTCAAACCTTTTATTCCTTTTCCATTGATGTGAAAGGGGGAGAGAGGGACCTTGAAGAGAGTAAGAAGTATCATGTGAAAATAAGAAGTTTGTGAAGTTAAATGTTTTGGAAGGTGCTTTGATGGTTTTCACATCTTGTGTTGCCATCAATGACAAAGGGGGAGATTTTTGGAAATTAAGAGCTTTTCATTGATGTCAACATGATGTCAACATGGTGACGACATTATGAGAATTTTATTTTGGTTTACTGGAAGCTAGTCCCTACCAAAAGTGTTCTTTTCCAAAGAACCAGTGTATTGGATTTTGAGTCTAGAATTCTCCACAAGAGATATGTCTCTACGCTCTTAATATTATTATTATGACTCCTAGAACTCCTAGAAATAGCTATATCCAAGATCCTGAGAAGTTTTGTGTTGAGAATAGGAAGATATCATTGAAAAATTTCATCTTTGTACATTATAGTTGTTCCTCTGTTTAGTACGTCAGTGTGAGAGACTCCACATTTCCATATGAAAAATATTTTTGTGTTGTATTTCAAATGGTAGTTTTCTCTGATGTCAATATGATGTGAAACCAAAGCTATATCAGATCTATAAGGTGTTTTCTTTGAGAAGTGTGCATTGGATTGGAATTTTTTTGTTTAGATCCTTACATTGGCTGGCTTAATACATGATATGCTCTAAGAAGGTTAACTATACTTTGTGGATGTTTTCTATGGGTCTATGCTGACTTGATATGATGCACTACTTGTATAAAAATGGTTTAATCTTATAAGGTGTCGATAAGAGTACTTTGCTTAGTTTGTTTTCATCTAATTAGGCTAACCTAATTGATGAATGAGATATACTTGTATATATATGTAAGACATTTTTAGGAAAGAGATGAAGAGGTGTGCGAGGTGTGTGTGGAGAAGAAAAGAGATGTAAGTGAAGATGAATGTGTGAAGAGTGTTGAGAAGTATGTATGTGGGCCTAAATGTTTTATCAGTTGAGTATGTTAGAGACAACATACTTGTTAAGCAACTGCTGTGAATGTAGTGCTTCTTATTTAGAGCTTCATTGGAACTGCACCCTACACATTAAAGGTGTATTCTATCAGTTCATACTCTTGGAAATGAGCCATAATTTTTGTATCTTGGTGGTAAGCCATCTCTTTTTGTATTCTGGCTATGAGCCTTTCAAGGATAGTGAGTCCTAGTAGTGAGCCCTGTAATATTGTATATCTAAATATATTATATTATGAGGTAATACTCACCGTGGTTTTTCCCTTATTGGGTTTTCCATGTAAAAATTCAATTTTTCATGTGTGTTGATATTGTGTCTTGATTCCATGTCTTCTTTTGATAAGTTAATCATATTTTTGATAATGATTAGATGAATTTTATGTGAATGGTTTTATGGAATATTGATTCAAACCCCCCTCTCAATATTCTAGATGTTCAATAATACTGACCAAGGCAATTTCAAAAGAAAATTTTGAAAGATTAAGGTAAATGATGGGTGTTTTCACATTAAGCATTAATGGGGAGATTGAATCCACTAATGCATTAATGGTCCACCACATTATGGTTTTGAAGACATGTAGCCTCTTTCATCGCTTAGTTATGGTTGAAAGTTGTTTTTGTGCTGTCCTCTTTTTTGTCCAATATTATTAATATTTCAGAGAGATGTAAATATGTTTGTTTTAAAAATTTTGACACTTGTAATATGCTATGAAATTTGTTAATACTTTCTCAAAATCTCCATGCAGTTTCACATAGGAAATAGGGTTTTACATTATTGAAAAATATTCAATTTTTGTATTGTACACTGCTATTCTACTCTCTGTAGGTTTCATGTGTAGAGGCTCCTATAGGATACTAAAATAGTTCAGATGTTGCCAACAACAAGTTTCCTCTGTCAAGATTACTATTGTAATAATCAGATTTTTAAACACTGTATTTGGACTATACTTTTGATCAAATAAATGTTATAATATAATACAAGTTTACTATGTAAATGTGTTTTGTAAGTTATCAGAATAGTGCAATGTTTATGTTTTAAAGTTTTCTAATGAATAAATAATTTGTTATTGTTGTAGCAATGTGTTGCCTTGTTTCTATTCTATATAAAACCCACTCAATTTTATGAAATTTTTGTTCTTGAAATTCTGTAACATTGCAAGTGGATTCTCCTCCTAAAACCAACAACATTTGTTCTAGCATGAGAGTCATTGATATCAAGACATCCTCTATTTGATAAATTAAGTTGGATGCTAAGAGATTCTCAATATTCACCGAGACTTCATTTGCGAGCTAAATTCAAAGAAGACTAATTTTCTTGTTTGCATGTGTTTAGTTGAATCCTCCTCCTTGATCATGGCCATTCTTGAAATGGGTGTGAAGGATCTCATCTTTACACTTCTATTGTACAAAGCAACTATGATTTATGAGACTATATCTAAGACCAAAATATCTATAGCCATTGAACTCTTTTTAAGAAAGTGAGACAATTCTTATGGAAGTCTAGAGGAAAGCTATCATGCCATTCAATATTTTGATGTTCTCAGCATTGAGGGAAACCATAGACAAGTTCAACATTCTGTTACCTTTTTTACTCATAGGAAGATTGGTCTTGATGATGTGATGTTCAAAGTTTTTTTTCTATGGGGTCTGTGATTCTATTGATCCTTAAAACCCATGCTTCGAGAAATAGCCTTATGGGAAGTTCAGTGGATGGGGGACGAATTATGCTCCGCTAGACAACCTCTAGGGTTTTAGAAGTCAACTCTTCATTCTTATTTGGGGGAGGAAAGAGAAAGAAGGAAAATAACATGAGAAGAACTAGTCTAAGGAAATGCACCAAAGCTTTTACAATATTTAAATTTACTCATTCAAATAACTAGAAGTACAAACTCCTAAGAAATGAGCATAGAGTGTTACAGACTCTTCATTGTTGAAAAGAGAATGAATTGCTTAAGGCCTAGTAGGAAAAAAGCATAAAATTTAGATCTTTTCATGAGAAACACCCATCGAGGCTCACTAAGGTGTGATACGCCTTGATTATTCTACCAAAACCTTTAATCTCTTGCAAATATTGCTCACCAACAAGCATAATGTGATATCTAACTAGAAAACATTGCAAAAAATGAAAGAGTACAAGACATGATTCAATAATCTACAATCCTATGCCAGATACCATAAAAGATAAAAATCATAATAACAAATCATTAACATCCATTCATAAATGATAGAAAGCATCAAAGTTATCAGAAACGAATAAAATACACAGTAAAGGCTATTTGGGAACAATCTGATATGTTTTGCTTTCTATTGATAAATTGGAAAAACATAAAATACTAAGGTTTGAGGGATGAAATTTTCTTTTACTAATTCTCTAAGTCCTCTTTTTACAAATATGGTGAACCACCTCTTCTACAAAGCACTTGTAGGCTTATATAGATCAAACTCCTTAGGTGAAGAACAAAACTAAAAAGATTCCTCACTACTCATCACTTGTGGATCATCATCATGATGATCATTGCAGCAAGTACCTATAAAAATCTGCAAATGAACCATCTCAAACACTCATTAGGAGGGTTAGTTTACACATGCAAATCTACAAATACCTCTATGGAATAACATATCAATGTTTAAAAAATGCAACAATAATAAGGATCCAAAGACATTCAAAAACATGACATATACCTATTCCATATTGGATTGGTGTCAAATGTGCAAATGACCCTTTCCCAATCCTTGCTCAAAAACTAAAATGATGAGATGCAATGGAGATGAAGAGAAAAATTAGTTCTCAAACCAAGAGAGTAACTTTGCATGAAGATGTAGATGATTTGATGAAGATTAAGCCCTCTATTTATAGAATATTTTGATGAGAGAATGGCCAAATGGATGAATGTGGGACTAAAAATAGACCAATGAAAAGAGGCCACTTGTCAACTTGCCATAGGTTGAGGATGTGCAAGTTTTGGCCAATGTGCCCAAGAGAGGGAGTTTCAAATTCAAATTTGTGAAATAAATGTTGAGAGGGGGACATGAAAATGAAAGTTAATGGAATGTTGGAAGGGACAAGTCAACTTGTCATCATTTTCAAACTTGAGGGAATATTCTATTTTTATGCCAAGTTGAAAGAAAATAAGGATTTAATAAATCAATAAATTGATTTATTTGTGCAAGTGGAATTATCTAGAGGATGTGATGGGTGGTTAGGTTAGGATAATTAGGATTAGATTAGCTTAATGATGATTAGGTTGATTTTGACTTTTTGACTTAAATATTTTTATTTATTTAAATCAAAAGGATGGAATATGCATTTGGATTTTAAATTTAATAAAGTTTGATTTATTTAATTAAAAGGTTGATGTTTGATTTATTTAATTTAAATGAACAACCTTAGGAATGAACTTAATGAGTTTAATTTTACCTGATGAATGGATGAAGGTGAACTTGATTATTTAATGAGTAGATGAATGTGCAACCTAGTTTACTTGATGAATAGACCATTGAATGCATAGTACGTTAATGTGCTCACCACCATTTTCTTGACAAACATTGTGCTCCTAATCAGCGCCATTTGGTAGTTGAATAGTCAATGATTTCTCATTGTAATTGGTTGGATGAATGGGATTTGAGCAATATTGGCATGCACATATTCAAGCTTCAACATGTGATTCCTTCTGACACCCTTCCGCTATAAAGAAAACCATCAACACATGTTTAAATCCCTTCCAAGTTTAAAATATGTTTGGGCTTCCACCTAGCTGACAAGTGGCACATTTTGACACTCTCCAAGCTTCCCTTATCTTTTCTCCCTTTTAAGAAATTCACACCCTAGACACATGGCATGTAGGTGGAGTTTTATAAGGCTTTCCTTCCTGATTCCTTCAAGAACCTCTACGGTGTCAACATGTGGCACCCTCTACTCTTAAATTCCTTAAAGAGCAAAATCCTTTATAAAGACCACGTGAGGCCACTGTGTGGTTCCTTCACACACCTTTTCAAGAGTAAGAGGATGTGATCTTGCAAGAAACCGCACCATGCTAACATGTGGCTCTCTTTGTGCCAAACAATATGGGACCAAAGAAATACCAGAAATTAAAGCAAAAAAAATCTCGTATCTCTTGCAATGAAGAGCTTGACCACAGTACGTTGTTGGTTAAATCTACACATTCAGATTTACACTAGGTTCATAACGAATGGCTCAACTTTCCATGGGCGAATGTGTTGGAGTGGGGTGCATGGTGGGAAGTTTCCATTACTACAATAGTTGTGATAAAGGTCTTGAGCAATATTGTGACGTTAAGCTTGGACTTAATTGCTTGGAAGTTTCCTTAGGAAGGTGCATTTTAGGGCTTCAACCCATATGAGATTGGCACTGATGAAACATCATAAAATGGGTGAACAAAAAATGGAATGGGGGTATGATGCACCTATTTCCCTTAGTTCATTAGGAGAAAGAGATCCCCTAGGGAAATATTGAATTTAAATGCTTAGGTGAGTCAACCTTCATGGAGATCTTGTTGTTTTCTATGCTTATTACCTAGGATGAGGTAAATAAACTTGAAATGCACTTTTGGTAGATAAATGAAAAATAAAAAAATAATGAAATTATAAATTTGTGGCTTACATGAACCTCTTAATTAAACCTTAATTTGACAAAATCCATAAAAGAAATTGCAGATCTAAGAAGGGTGTGATTTTATGCACTTGTAACAAAAAGGCTATGCTTAGTGTCCTCCCGGGACTCATTCGCCCAAGGGAAAATGGGTCTTGTTGAAAATCCATTTTTACAGTCCTCTAGTCCTTGGTTTGCACTGCCGATTCCTTCAGGTTTCACAGTAAAAAATTTGGAAATAAATTCCAAAAGTGAGTTTCCGTGGCTTGACGACAATGTTGACAAATTTTACAATTTTTATCTTTTGATAGATCTTCAATCCTTCTTCAACCTAAGATCTACAAAACACATAAGAGGTAAAAAATGTTTGTTTTTGGTGGATGGTGTTTTCCCTTGGTCAAACCTCATTTTGGTAATTAAACCTTGAATTGAAACAATGAAACATGAAAGGAATGATGAATGAATGATTGCTATGTTGCAACTCAAAAAACACTTGATTTGAAACCCTTGAAGTATTGAAACTTAGTACATCTCTCCAAGGTCTTTATCTTGCATGAAATGTCTTGATTGGATGTTTATTTGATGCTTGAAATTTGACTTGAATGCTTGAAATCTACATAATAATGTTAGCTCCAAAAACATGCATGATGCTTGATAATTTTGACATGATGCTTGAGATCTTGAATGATACAACAAATGCTTGAGAAATCTACTCTTGAACACCTTTGACAATAATCTTAGCTCTTGAAATTGTTCTCTTGAAAATCTAGCATTTGAATTGATGAAAATACTTTATATTTATAGATAATTTCTAATTTCTAAAATAATAAACATTACAAACCAACATTTGAAATTTGAATTTAGATCATAAATAAGGCCACCAAAAGCATATATACAAATTTGAATTTATCAAATAAAGTGGACCCATTCGCCCAAGGGCGAATGGGTCCTGACCTAAATTTATAGGACCTATTCATTTCAAGGTGTTAAAAATGATAATTGCATTAATTAAATCATGTTTCCCCTTTTAGAAATTGCAATTAATTAGGCTTGTAGATGCATAATTGGGCCAATTAGAGGCTTAATTAAGTCTAATTTATTAAGGGACCCAAACATAGTGTGAAAATGTAAGGGATTACATTTTCCAATACTACATTTACCCCCCACTTTAGTGAGAGGATGATCCCTACATCAAAATCACACTAAAGTAGTCAAACAAGTGTCAAGAGAGGTCTAATTGTGCAACTGTTGGAAAGATAAGACAACAAAGGTCAAGGAACATTGTTCCTAATGTCTCCAAGAGAGGAACATGCAATAGGATATTCAAAAGGGGTTTTTCTTAGTTCATGAAAGGTCCCACCATAAGGAACATCGTGCCTAATGTCTCCAATAGAGGACTAGTCAAGGATAAAAGAATCACAACTTAGGGAATACAATCTATAGCATCACCACTAAGAGGAATGCCATATGCTCAAAAAGGTCACAATATTGAAGGACATCAAACCCAATGACACCACCAAAAAGACACATCACGTGAAGTAAGAAGAATACACTTTGAAGCAAACAATGAGCAGGGACACGTATGCCCCCACTTAAAAAAAATTGCTAAACACCATGCTGTGAGCAATTACTTTAAATTCCAATACATGAGAGATTTAATTGGAAAGACCTATGTAAAACATATGTTTTTGAGTAGAGCTATGCCATGAAATGGAGGGTTTCCCCCCATATGCAATCCTAAGATAACACATAAGGTATCCATGGATTTGGTGTTAGCATTTGTCATTATTGAAATGATTTAATTGAGCTCAAAACCATCATCATTTCCCAAATGACTCATGGAACAAAGATCACAAAGGAAGAATGACAGAGAGAGAGAGAACAAAGGAGAAATTTTGGGTCAACATGGGAGAGACCTAAATTTCTCGATGCCTTGTGTCATCCCGAAAAGGAAAACACAAGATAAAACATAAAGGTTACAATAGATAGAAGAATGTAGATACAAATAGAAGAATATCACAATAGAGTCTCTTCCTTTGTATCTTTGTACCAATGAAGTGACAAGAGTTATCCAAAGTAGGCTCACAAACATATAAATACATGCCAAGTGACATAGTACAGGGGATTATTTTATGCACATGCAATTACAAAGAACACAAAGAGAAGACTAGTATGGCACATACGAGTCAACCTATATCAGGTCATCCACATCCCAATCTTATTCATCATATGTGGAAGGAAGACAACTAGCCAAAGGGACAATGACATGTACTGTACTGGGAGCATCACTAGGTTCAACACACAGCGAGTCACTCTTTATAGGAGGACCATCACGGTTGTTATCATTGAAGCTCATGGAAGAGGAAAATAATAAATTCAGCTCATTATGCACTTCCTCATCAATTTTCGCAATCTCATCATCATCATCCAAGTTAATCATAATAGGAGGCCTAATGAAAATGTCCATTGAAGTTTCTTGTTGTTTTTGTTGATGTGGAAAAGGTGGAAGATCATCATGCTTTGTTTCATTTGGTGTTTTATCTTGATTTTCTATTTTATTCTCTTCTTTAAATCTATGAGCAATAGCACAACATCTACACCTACACTCTTTAGCATTTCTATTTCTCTTTTTATGGTTTTCAAGTTGTGATTCTGTAGGAGAAATTTTATTAACCATTGGTTACTTTTCTTCCCACAAGGGAGGAATGAAATGGACCATGGGAGGTTGTTTAACCACTTTCTCTTTAGCTTTGTAAACTTGTTTAATCTTAGGAGGGACAATAGGAATTATTTGGTTATCTCTTGATCTTTTGTAGGAGATAGGTGAAG
>VDFB02005475.1:0-21996 GCA_007258455.2 Sequoia sempervirens | reverse complement strand
CAACGAAAAACACAACTATTTTTTTTATTTTTTATTTTACACGTGTTTTGCAAATTTGCTATTGCTACACCAACCATGCATTAGATGACGTTTCCCTACAGCGAGATCAACGACATGTCACTTGAGGCGAGGTTTGGATATTTAGACGAGAAGGTATGCGTGAAGACCATCACGCATGGCCTCAAGTGATCTTGAGAAAGGTCATGGTCTAACATTTGAGTATGAGTAATTATTGGATAGAACAAGGGTTAATTGACGATACATTATTTTAGTTGTAAGCCCTAACCATTTTGACAACATATTAAAACCCACATTGAACATTCCGCCTCAATATTCAAATATGATGGTGAGCAAAATATTTATAATTTACAAGTTAATTATTACATTCTCCATTTTAATTAATTCATTATTATTTTCATTATTTAATTATTATTAATTAAAATTATATATATTTACATGCTCTAAAAATCAAATTAAAAGTTATAAAATTAAAAAAATAAACTATACATTTTAAAGTCTTCATATACATATATATATATATATTATTTTAACTTCCTTAAAGGAAAGGAAGAAGAATTATTGATAGAGAGATACTATCTTTTTAAAAATTCCTATTATTACGTGATCTTTGTCCTTCCTTAGTTTCTTATTTATTTTAGTAGAATCTTTCCTAAGGGTATTGGAATATATTTCCCTTCTTTATTTTAAGGTGTATTACATTCCAAGGAAATTATTAGGATAACTTTTAAATACCATGGTGGCTTTTCACGAGGTGGAGGCCATAGGAACTTTAGATGGAAATCCTTCCAATTCCATGCACGTAGCATAAGCTCACATTAGTATGATTATTTATTTGCTGTTTCATTTATCTTCTTTAGGATTATATTCACACAATTACAAACACGTGACCATCTTGCATGCCATTTCTACTTATCCTTTTTGTTTACAAAATTTATTCAAATATATGTGTAAGGGGAAAGTTTAGTAATACATGATCCTATCGATGATTCACTCTTCTATTATTGTATAACATCTGACATAATCCTCAATTCATAGGATACTTAATGGAGTCTTCCAATGTGATTCGATGGGGTTCTATCGTGGCATTGTTTTAGCCAACATATCATTACTTTAATTGAGTCGGTCTTTGACTGCTTGAAGCAGAGCTGCCACTAGTTCATTGTATGTTAGAGTACGACCTTGTTTTATTTGTGGCCATAGCTATATCAGGACGTTCTTTTTTCTATAAAACAATACAAGGCTGGCATGTTAGGAAGGAAAGTATCTTTTAAATTCCTCCAAATCGCTCACATACATTAATAAAAATCTGAATTGGCTTTCTAAATATAACAGGATACGTTGGGGGTTGAAATAAGCTAGAGACAGATGGGACTTCTCACGAGTAAAGTCAATGATGGAAGGAGGTCATTAATGAGGTCTGATACACCCTTGTACGTAGGAGCGTATGCAACAGTACCCAATAGATTTTCCATCACCTAGAAGAGATCTCATTTACCCTATCGTTACTAATTGGCTCAGGATTTTTTTTATGATGTGATGGGTTCTACCTGAATCATTCTGAATGGAGTATCACTATCATTGTCATGCGATCTAGTTGACTGTACCTTCAGTGTTGCGTGATGCAGAAGAAAAGACCTATCACTATCCATGATATTCAAAATGCGTCCATGTTTATATTAATTGTTTGGTGAGACATCTGCAAGAATTGGTATGGTGAGGCCTTGGACAGCTACACCAGCTAGGAGAAATGGGGCGTCTCAAGAAGGAAGAAATCCAAATCTGACCCTATGATACACTTGAAAATGATGTCTCCATAAGAACAAAATGAGCCAACAGCTGCCTTATGGCGATAGGTGAAGGGACGCGAGCCAGAGTTAGAGTCAATAGGGAAAATCAAATTCATTTTAGGGACTAAGTTTCTTTCTATAAATTTGGTTGCCTGGCTCTTTCGTTGTGTATCATTAAGCATTATTATAGGAACCATTTGGTGGCCACTCCCTCTTTTGCAGAATGGTGGTGGTGATAAGGGTGGAGATGCCCCTCATATTTATTTTTATTTTCATCTACAGAAGTGTCACGAACCCTCAAGGATATGCAGATAAAACTGGCCACTCAAGTCGATGGTGTGAATTCAGCCAAACAGCATGGTTACGAAATTGGGCTACAAATAAAGATAGTTTTGTTTGACTGGCATGAGCTTATGTAGATTCTTAAGGTCTGAGCAGCAACAAAATATAACACAGAGAGAACAATACCGCCTACTCACCTAGGTAGGTTGTGAGTGGCTTGAGGCATGATGCTCTTGCCTACTTTCTTTGTTTGTTATATGCATACGATAAAATATCCCCCTCACAACAATCTATGTTCTTTCCAAGTTCTATAGTTTGTTTAAATAAATGTGATTATTGGTCTGTTTACAGTGAGAGGAAGAGTTAACTGGTTTTTTTTTTATATATATACTCTTTTTAATTTGCATGCCTAAGTTTCAGGGTTCAGTAGTCCTGCATTCTCAAAATGCATTCGCTTTCTAATATGTATTATTATTTTTAATTATACTTTCTTTTTCTATTTTTTTAACAACAAAATATATCTAATGCCTATCTAGAAAATCCATTCAATTTCTTCATATGGGTTTCTATTAATACTATATATATATATATAGAAACTCTGAGATTTCAAAATGAAAACCTCCAGATATAGTTTTTGTTAGTTTATAGCTATAGAACACTAAGATTTCAAAATGAAAACCTACAAACAAAAATCACTCAAGATAATGCTTTCTACAACTTACTATGCTGGAAATATTTAGATGCCATTTAGATTTATTTATTTATTTATTTATTTCTCTTTTCTTTTCCCTAAAACCACATATCTTAATAGTGCTTTGCAACAGATCATTATATCTATTTTTTAAAAATCAAATATCTTATTTGTTTTCCAAACTATACATACTAACCCATATTTCATCAATGACATAACTTACTCCTCTTAACATTTACATTTTACACTTTTATTTTTGGATGGTTACATTTCACCCAAAAAAGATTCCTACACTAAAGGTATATTGATATAAACTATCAACAACAATACACTGTGACACTTTTTTTTAAGCAATAATAATGATTTCCATTCAAGATAGACGATTTTTCATGTTTACATTTAAAACAAGTTTATAAACATATTTTCCTTTCCCTTTTCATATCCTTCCATTTTACCAACAAGGTTTAGAAACAAATCTCAGCTCTTTGCACCAAAAACAAATTTACAAGAATACACACACTAATGTATGAAGACTTGCTCTTTCCATATTCTTTTATTCATTCGACGATATACTAACTTTTCATTTTACAATACTACTTGGAAATAAAATAAATACAATGTCAAATAGTACAAGCTTGCTCTTTTTATTTTTTTATTTACATGATACACTAACCTCCAATAAACAATACATAGGAATGAAATTACAACACACAAATAACTACTGCTTGCTCTCCACCCTACCGTAATGGCGTCATGGAGCCTCGTGGGCTCTAGCCATACCCCCGAGCAAGGAAACATGTTAACTCCAAGATGATAAATGGAGTCTTCTCTAAATTTACAAAGGATTAAGGTGTTACAACATCAATTACATGCCTAAAGGCTCTTTACTCACCATATTCAACAATGATTCATATAAACATACTCACATGATCCTACAACAATAAAACAAGGAAGCAGGGGAAAGTAGAGAAAACTTATCTCTTTTCTTAGGGTGAAGGGATTGAGCTATTTTATCCATCTTTCTTCTCAAAGCCAAAGCCATTTTCATCAATATCTTTCCAAGCAAGTGATCTCTTTCTCCTCTTTCTACCATCTTCACTCAAGTTCTCTCAAGAGGAGAAGTGGGCAATGCCCCAAATCACCTTCTGAGATATAAAAGGAATCCTCCTTAACCTACACTTTTCCCAAGTGCTCACACATGTGTGAGTCTTGTGCCTATTCCAAGAAATTCTGTATGGAGGTTGAGGGTTTACAAGTCACTCTTCCCAAGCCCCAACACTTTTAGATTTCTGTTACATCTATGAATGTGAACTTTGAGGGGTCTTTTCACACTCCAAGGATACGCTCACATGTCAAAAGGTTCCAAACCTCAGGTATAGGTCCTAGGGTCTATTCTTATTCAAAACCAAGGAAATGGACCTCACAACACCCTAAAAAGACAACTTTAAAGGCCAATTCGAAATTCAAGACCTAACTAAGGATTAGGAAACCCTAATAGATCTTACACTCTTAACCACATGAGTATAATCAATAAGGATCCAAAAAGTACCTACACTAAGCCACCAATCATTAAAACCCTCCACTCAATTACAACTTAGACAAAACCCTAATTATATTTACATCCTTGACATTACTCTCATATGTATTTTCCAAATACATGTTAGGTTAGAAATATAATAAACACTTGTTCAAACTATCCATAAGATCAAATCCAATAGTTAGTAACCATAATACACATATTCATTTCATTTCCCTATAAAAGATGGAAACTTGAGCATGCATGAAATAATAATGAAAACCGAACCTTCGTTAAATACTTTATTTACACTACTAAGTTTATTCATGGACACCCCTTTAATAAAATTCATCATGCAAATTGATACCTAATTTATATAATTTTTCCTCAAATTATCCTACCTTAGGTATACCCCCTCATTTATTAGAGTCATCCTTTATATTTACCTTGATGGTGCTTGGCTAGTGATACTTCTGGAAACTTCTTGCTGATCTTCCAAAAGTCCCGCTTTGTTCCTGTCTATTATTACTTTTCAAGAAACATGAAACTTATTAGTGAGATTCAAAACAATGTTAGGTACACAAAATTTCTTAGCTCATATCGATCTAAGTGTATTCTTCGTACGATAATTGTTCAAAAATCTAAATATTATCTGCTCACATTCATTCTTAATAGTTTTCCCATTTTCATTTACTTAAGAGAATTTATCACATTAATCATTTAAACTAGTTCATAAGAAAATCAAAATATTAAACATGGGATTGGGTAAATTCATCTATTTATTCACCAAACTAGCATAATTGAACGTATTAAGATGTCACATAATTTATAGACGGTGTTGGGCCTCACATCTCCCTCCCCTTAGATTGGACTTCCTCCTGGAAGTCGTTAAGGTTTGGAATCCTAATTCCCAGTATGGAAACACACATGACAAGTTAAGTATACTAATTATCTTACCATAAAGGTACAAAACATTAATTCATCATTACATGTGTAGGGACACCACTTCCATAATCCAATCACCTAAATACTTAGAACATAATTTTTCATCATAAAACATTTATTCGATATACTCACAATATAACAAATACTAGTAGTCATCCATGCTATTAACATTCTTGATAAAAAAATACACCAACATATATCCAAACACATTATCATCCTTGGATACCCTTCCAGGTTCCCTTTTGCATTACAAACATCACTCACGATGTGTAGAAACTATTTTTGTTCCAATATCAATTCATGTCTCACGGAATATTAAATTTGCATCATTTGTTGTTATCTTTGTCACATAGTTCACAGGTAAGACACATCACATTTACTTGCAATTTTCACATGTACACACAACAATAGCAAGGATGCTCTTCCCAATCGGGTGCGCCTATCCTCGTACCACCACACAATTTACAACACAAGGCTCACACATGGGGTTTATAAGGATGGATATTCTTGGATACCACTCGAGGCCCTTCTCTAAGGACTCCTCCATATAGATAAGAATAGTCATAGAATGAGGGAAGAATGGATTAATGACCGTCCCATACCGGTCCCATTCACAACCCCTTTCGAAATAATTCCCCAACACATCCACTCCCCTATACGACCTGCCAGGGAACCCCCCGGGATATGGCAGTTTACAAATTCCACATTACACCACACATGCCAGCAATTTTGCAACCAAGGAGAAAGCCTCAAACTGAATAGCACAAGATCATAAACCAAAGTTTCAATAAAACTCCCAAGAGGGAACTTATAAATTCAAGAGAAACAAAATAAAGATAAATTGTAGCTACATTGCAACTTTCCAATCATAATTCAAAGGCAAAATTAAACAAGTCCTTGAGGAAAATCGGACTATATAACAACTTCCAAATGGCTAAATAGCCCAAGTACATAAATGTAAAATTACACATTGCTGGCGCATAATAAAATAAAACATCAATCAAGAATTACAAATAGTTCATATTTCAACAATATAATTTGCACATTACAAGCACCATGTGACTTGATAAGCCACCTAAGGGGAGGAGGGGAATGGTGGTTCTCTAACCACATCATAAGTATTATAGCATGCAATAACTGGTGGTCCCTGACCACATAATTATGAATAACGGGTGGTCCCTGACCACATTAACTTACATCACTGGTGGTCCCTGACCACATAAACATGAAGCGCTGGTGGTCCCTGACCACATGAATATGAGTAACTGGTGGTCCTTGACCACATAATTATGAATAATAGGTGGTCCCTGACCACATTAACATACATCACTGGTGGTCCCTGACCACATAAACATGAAGCACTGGTGGTCCCTGACCACATGAATATGAGTAATTGGTGGTCCTTGACCACATAAGTATGAATCACTGGTAGTCCATGTTATTCCATCCTTTACCCATGGGTTATAAACATCAAGGAATAGGTTTGCACTATGAACCAACAAGTGTGGCTCTCATATGTGGGGGAGTAGGCCATGACCAACGTCCATGGGAAGATTACAATGACTTGACATAGATCCTTTATTAGGATTAGGGACAACACCCTGAGCTCGTAATCTCCTGATGGTAGACCATGTGTCTCTCAACCCCTATTTACACTAGCTGGCATCACACTCCCATTAGGGGGGAACCAAACACTAGGGGTACACATTTAACATACAAACAGACTAACACAAAGGAATACATCACATTGCTTTTGATAAACATATGTCCACACATATCATGTTTACATCATTTCTTAACTAGCTAACTTACATAATGGACCATCACAAAGGGTACACATAGGGGATCGTACTAGACGTCCACCACCCTTATCCCAAGTCGGATACCCTGTATCTCATACTTGGGGCACATCACATTTACTGGTTTCACATCACATGACATAACACAATACACTCTATGAAATTTTTCATATAACATAGCAAAATCAATGTACTTAAATACACTCCATTTTCTTTAGGTGAAATTCACTTTTCTTCTCAATTTTGTAAATCTCTACTCACTTTGCATATGTAAAGGAAATCACTAGATGATGCACAACTATAGCCTAGGTAGTACTCCATTTTCTTAGGTTTAACAATACATGGTATATCATACTTTTATCTTAATAATCCATTGTCCAACATCACATATGTGATCAATATTGGTTTTCTATATTTGAATCCATATTGTCCTTCCTCTTTCATTCAACTATGTTTGCTACATGTTCACTAACATATCCATATGTTAATTCCATTATATATATTTTGCCACATGATAAAGAATGTTTTCTACTCAATAAAGAAGTTAATCAATCATTTTCTTTTGAAACATTATAATACAAGAGGAGAAAGCACATAAAACACATGATAAATCATAGAATAATAATTTTCACAACTCATTAATCTATATATATTTTTAAACAAATATTGCATTTCACTACCTAAGGTTGACTCATTTAATCACATGTTATAATCATAATTTTTTTTTGTAATCACAATTATTTCTAACTTCATAAGGTACAATGGCATACAATGAGTAACAATTCCTACCTCTAAGTTTTCTCCAGTGTGTTTCTCTTTCATACACACACATATTTTCCTCAAGAGTACTAGTCATTGGTATAAAAACGCACAACATTAATTGGGAGTCTTTCATGACAATTTCCATCTCCTTGATGATACCATTTAGTTTCTCAATCACTTAATTCACTAAAACTTTTACATAATTCCTCAACCGATTTATAAATTCAAACAATTGATTCTTTTGTTCTTTTGACATGTACACAACCTTAAAGGTCAACATCTAATTGAATATGTTATTACTTCCTATAAGACATTTATCCTTTCGTATTTTGGAACCAACCAGCCTTTAACTCTTAGTTCATCTATAAGGGAGGTAGTAATAGCATGTGTCCTAAATAATGTTTTAACTTCAACACACATTTAGATACCGTTTCTTCACAAAGGTTTTATGTTTAATTTCCAAGACGAAAATTATTTATACAATATCTATTTATCAATTTTCTCTAATATTTACTTAGTTGTATCTTTCAACACATTCTCAACTATGACTTTGAATCATGTTCTTTCATTTGATATTTTAGTCTATACATAAAAGAACTCAAAGTTTTAGTAGTTGTTATAGTTCCACTAAATTCACTAGGTCTCAACATAAGGTTTCACCAATTAATTCAGGATATGATATGGTTTTGACCACTTTTCAAAATTGGATTTACTATGTATTGCCAAGCTTTGATTCTTAGTTGATGCCATCATGCATGAAATTCTCCTACCAACCATAAAGTGGATTGTTTGTTGCTTCATGAGATTAACCCTTATATACTTATATGTAAATCAAGATCTTTGGGTAATAGAATAGGGCCAAGAAATTCCATGGTCAAGGTGTACAAGACTCTTATTTCGTGTGTTTATAAATACCAATTTGTATACAAGTCCTTAATTTTGGTTTGTCAAACAACCTACACCCTGAAGATTTAGTTTCAATCTTTGTCAAGAGTTTAAATCTAACTATATGATTGCTCAAGCTCCTCATAATACACAATTCAAGGGTTTTCTATTATTCCATTCTCGTTGTCAAAATGATTTAATCAATTTAAGGGTTTAGAGATCTAACCTTATATGACCACAACCTTTAACACCTTAATCCCCTTTAGAGGTTCATATAGTTTTTTTTTTTTCCTCTACCTAGTGATAAATCTTCAAAAGTATAACTTCCATTCTTTATTTGTACTAAGGTTCTTGTAAGAAAATATGTTGTTCCCACAACAACCATAACTTCAAGAAGTAGCATTACTATTATATTTAAGAAGCATAGTCCTAGGAAGCCAAAGCAAAATAATCTTTCTTAGTAAATACATATTATGATGTCTTTAAAAAATACTCATTCACATCTTTTTTTTTATAAAAAGACTATGTAATAACCTCAATTGTACCTTTTAAGGTTTAAGAGAATTTAATGCCAAAAGTTCCACATTAACACCATAATCCCTATTAATTAGACTCCTACCATTCAACTTTAATCAAGGAACATGTTTAGTCTCGATTTATTTTTAAAGGTAAAATGCTTTCAACTCACATTTATCTGAACCACCCATTTTGATTGATCTTGACTATTTGAGTACATCCCAACTCTACATGGGTTGGATGTAATACCAACTACCTTCATTTTGTGAAGTAAACATAAGTCTCTTTAAAAATTTCTTGTCATTTCATCTGCTAATACAAAGGAATTTTGTAAATATATGCACACACAATACTTAATGCCCAACTTATTCCCAGAGTTCCCTAGAGTTGCAACCTAGGGCTCTGATACCAAAAATGTAATGCCCTCAATTTACTCCAAGACAAAACACAACTTTTTTTTAAAAAAAAAAAAAAAACACATGTTTGCAAATTTTCTATCATTACACTAACCATGCATTAGATGACGCTTCCTACAGATCAACAACTACATGCCACTTGGAGGCAGGCTTGGGATATCAGATCTAGAAGGTATGCGTGAAGACCATCACGCATGGCCTCAAGTGATCTTGAGAAAGGTCATGGTCTAACATTTGAGTATGAGTAATTATTGGATAGAACAAGGGTTAATTGATGATACATTATTTTAGTTGTAAGCCCTAACCATTTTGACAACATATTAAAACCCACATTGAACATTCCGCCTCAATATTCAAATATGATGGTGAGCAAAATATTTATAATTTACAAGTTAATTATTACATTCTCCATTTTAATTAATTCATTATTATTTTCATTATTTAATTATTATTAATTAAAATTATATATATCTACATGCTCTAAAAATCAAATTAAAAGTTATAAAATTAAAAAAATAAACTATACATTTTAAAGTCTTCATATACATATATATATATTATTTTAACTTCCTTAAAGGAAAGGAAGAAGAATTATTGATAGAGAGATACTATCGTTTTAAAAATTCCTATTATTACGTGATCTTTGTCCTTCCTTAGTTTCTTATTTATTTTAGTAGAATCTTTCCTAAGGGTATTGGAATATATTTCCCTTCTTTATTTTAAGGTGTATTACATTCCAAGGAAATTATTAGGCTTTTCACGAGGTGGAGGCCATAGGAACTTTAGATGGAAATCCTTCCAATTCCATGCACGTAGCATAAGCTCACATTAGTATGATTATTTATTTGCTGTTTCGTTTATCTTCTTTAGGATTATATTCACACAATTACAAACACGTGACCATCCATCATGCCATTTCTACTTATCCTTTTTGTTTACAAAATTTATTCAAATATATGTGTAAGGGAAAGTTTAGTAATACATGATCCTATCGATGATTCACTCTTCTATTATTGTATAACATCTGACATAATCCTCAATTCATAGGATACTTAATGGAGTCTTCCAATGTGATTCGATGGGGTTCTATCATGGCATTGTTTTAGCCAACATATCATTACTTTAATTGAGTCGGTCTTTGACTGCTTGAAGCAGAGTTGCCATTAGTTCATTGTATGTTAGAGTATCTTGTTTTACTTGTGTCATACATATCAGGACGTTCTTTTATCTATAAAACAATACAAGGCTGGCATGTTAGGAAGGAAAGTATCTTTTAAATTCCTCCAAATCGCTCACATACATTAATAAAATCTGAACTGGCTTTCTAAATATAACAGGGTACATTGGGGGTTGAAATAAGCTAGAAACAGATGGGACTTCTCACGAGTAAAGTCAATGATGGAAGGAGGTCATTAATGAGGTCTGATACACCCTTGTACGTAGGAGCGTATGCAACAGTACCCAATAGATTTTCCATCACCAAGAAGAGATCTCATTTACCCTATCGTTACTAATTGGCTCAAGATTTTTTTTTATGATGTGATGGGTTCTATCTGAATCATTCTCAATGGAGTATCACTATCATTGTCATTCGATCTAGTTGACTGTACATTTAGTGTTGCGCAATGCAGAAGAAAAGACCTATCACTATCCATGATATTCAAAATGCGTCCATGTTTATATTAATTGTTTGGTGAGACATCTGCAAGAATTGGTATGGTGAGGGCCTTAGACAGCTACACCAGCTAGGAGAAATGGGGCATCTCAAGAAGGAAGAAATCCAAATCTGACCCTATGATACACTTGAAAATGATGTCTCCATAAGAACAAAATGAGCCAACAGCTGCCTTATGGCGATAGGTGAAGTGACGCGAGCCAGAGTTAGAGTCAATAGGGAAAATAAAATTCATTTTAGGGACTAAGTTTCTTTCTATAAATTTGGTTGCCTTGCTCTTTCGTTGTGTATCATTAAGCATTATTATAGGAACCATTTGGTGGCCACTCCCTCTTTTGCAGAATGGTGGTGGTGATAAGGGTGGAGATGCCCCTCGTATTTATTTTTATTTTCATCTACAGAAGTGTCACGAACCTTCAAGGATATGCAGATAAAACTGGCCACTCAAGTCGATGGTGTGAATTCAGCCAAACAGCATGGTTACGAAATTGGGCTACAAATAAAGATAGTTTTGTTTGACTGGCATGAGCTTATGTAGATTCTTGAGGTCTGAGCAGCAACAAAATATAACACAGAGAGAACAATACCGCCTACTCACCTAGGTAGGTTGTGAGTGGCTTGAGGCATGATGCTCTTGCCTACTTTCTTTGTTTGTTATATGCATACGATAAAATATCCCCCTCACAACAATCTATGTTCTGTCCAAGTTCTATAGTTTGTTTTAAAAATGCATTATTGGTCTGCCTATATGAGGAAGAGTTATCTGGTTTTATATATATATATATATATATACTCTTTTTAATTTGCATGCCTAAGTTTCAGGGTTCAGTAGTCATGCATTCTCAAAATGCATTCGCTTTCTAATATGTATTATTATTTTTAATTATACTTTCTTTTTCTATTTTTTTTAACAACAAAATATATCTAATGCCTATCTAGAAAATCCATTCAATTTCTTCATATGGGTTTCTATTAATACTATATATATATATATATATATATATAGAAACTCTGAGATTTCAAAATGAAAACCTACAAACAGAAATCACTCAAGATAATGCTTTCTACAACTTACTGTGCTGGAAATATTTAGATGCCATTTAAGTTTATTTATTTCTCTTTTCTTTTCCCTAAAACCACATATCTTAACAGTGCTTTGCAACAGATCATTATATCTATTCTTTAAAAATCAAACATCTTATTTGTTTTCCAAACTACAATACATTACTTTATCATATTTCAGCAATGACATAACTTATGCTCCTCTAACATTTACATTTTACACTTTTAGATGGATGGTTACATTTCATTCCAAAAGATTCCCTTATGCACTAAAGGTGATATTGATATAAATTCATTTATCAACAAAATACACAAGGACACTTTTTTTTTTTTTTTTTAAGTACACAATACAACATTCAAGATAGACGATTTTTCATGTTTACATTTAAAACAAGTTTATAAACGTATTTTCCTTCCCTTTTCATATCCTTCCATTTTACCAACAAGGTTTAGAAACAAATCTCAGCTCTTTGCACCAAAAACAAATTTACAAGAATACACACACTAATGTATGAAGACTTGCTCTTTCCATATTCTTTTATTCATTCGACGATATACTAACTTTTCATTTTACAATACTACTTGGAAATAAAATAAATACAATGTCAAATAGTACAAGCTTGCTCTTTTTATTTTTTTATTTACATGATACACTAACCTCCAATAAACAATACATAGGAATGAAATTACAACACACAAATAACTACTGCTTGCTCTCCACCCTACCGTAATGGCGTCATGGAGCCTCGTGGGCTCTAGCCATACCCCCGAGCAAGGAAACATGTTAACTCCAAGATGATAAATGGAGTCTTCTCTAAATTTACAAAGGATTAAGGTGTTACAACATCAATTACATGCCTAAAGGCTCTTTACTCACCATATTCAACAATGATTCATATAAACATACTCACATGATCCTACAACAATAAAACAAGGAAGCAGGGGAAAGTAGAGAAAACTTATCTCTTTTCTTAGGGTGAAGGGATTGAGCTATTTTATCCATCTTTCTTCTCAAAGCCAAGCCATTTTCATCAATATCTTTCCAAAGGGGTGGATTCCTCTCTTTTCTCCTTCTTTCTACCATCTTCACTCAAGTTCTCCAAGAGGAGAAGTGGGCAATGCCCCAAATCTTCCATCTTCTTGAGATATAAAGGAATCCTCCAACCTACACTCTTTCCCACAAGTGCTCACACATGTGTGAGTCTTGTGCCTATTCCAAGAAATTTTGGGGAGTGGGAGGTTGAGAGTGACAAGTCACTCTTCCCAAGCCCCAACACTTTTAGATTTCGTTACATTCATGAATGTGAACTTTTGAGGGGTCTTTTCACACTCCAAGGATAAGTTCACATGTCAAAAAGGTTCCAAACCCTTAGGTATAGGTCCTAGGGGTCTATTCTTATTCAAAAACCAAGGAAATTGACCATACAACACCCTAAAAAGACAACTTTAAAGGCCAACTCGAAATTCAAGACCTAACTAAGGATTTGAAAACCCTACTAGATCTTACACTCTTAACCACATGAGTATAATCAATAAGGATCCAAAAAGTACCTACACTAAGCCACCAATCATTAAAACCCTCCACTCAATTACAACTTAGACAAAACCCTAATTATATTTACATCCTTGACATTACTCTCATATGTATTTTCCAAATACATGTTAGGTTAGAAATATAATAAACACTTGTTCAAACTATCCATAAGATCAAATCCAATAGTTAGTAACCATAATACACATATTCATTTCATTTCCCTATAAAAGATGGAAACTTGAGCATGCATGAAATAATAATGAAAACCGAACCTTCGTTAAATACTTTATTTACACTACTAAGTTTATTCATGGACACCCCTTTAATAAAATTCATCATGCAAATTGATACCTAATTTATATAATTTTTCCTCAAATTATCCTACCTTAGGTATACCCCCTCATTTATTAGAGTCATCCTTTAAATTTACCTTGATGGTGTTTGGCTAGTGATACTTCTGGAAACTTCTTGCTGATCTTCCAAAAGTCCCGCTTTGTTCCTGTCTATTATTACTTTTCAAGAAATATGAAACTTATTAGTGAGATTCAAAACAATGTTAGGTACACCAAATTCCTTAGCTCATATCGATCTAAGTGTATTCTTCATATGATAATTGTTCAAAAATCTAAATATTATCTGCTCACATCCATTCTTAATAGTTTTCCCATTTTCATTTACTTAAGAGAATTTATCACATTAATCATTTAAACTAGTTCATAAGAAAATTAAAATATTAAACATGGGATTGGGTAAATTCATCTATTTATTCACCAAACTAGCATAATTGAATGTATTAAGATGTCACATAATTTATAGATGGTGTTGGGCCTCACATCTCCCTCCCCTTAGATTGGACTTCCTCCTGGAAGTCATTAAGGTTTGGAATCCTAATTCCCAGTATGGAAACACACATGACAAGTTAAATATACTAATTATCTTACCATAAAGGTACAAAGCATTAATTCATCATTACATGTGTAGGGACACCACTTCCATAATCCAATCACCTAAATACTTAGAACATAATTTTTCATCATAAAACATTTATTCGATATACTCACAATATAACAAATACTAGTAGTCATCCATGTTAACATTCTTGATAAAAAAATACACCAACATATATCCAAACACATTATCATCCTTGGATACCCTTCAAGGTTCCCTTTTGCATTACAAACATCACTCACGATGTTAGAAACTATTTTTGTTCCAATATCAATTCATATCTCAAGGAATATTAAATTTGCATCATTTGTTGCTATCTTTGTCACATAGTTCATAGGTATGACACATCACATTTACTTGCAATTTTCACATGTACACACAACAATAGCAAGGATGCTCTTCCCAATCGGGTGCGCCTATCCTCATACAAAGGATGCTCTTCCCAAATTAGGTGCGCCTATCCTCATACAACCACACAATTTACAACACAAGGCTCACACAATGGGGTTTATAAGGATGGATATTCTTGGATGCCACTTGAGGCCCTTCTCTAAGGACTCCTCCATATAGATAAGAATAATCATAGAATGAGGGAAGAATGGATTAATGACCATCCCATACCGGTCCCATTCACAACCCCTTTCAGAATAATTCCCCAACACATCTACTCCCCTATACGACCTGCCAGGGAACCCCCCGGGATATGGCAGTTTACAAATTCCACATTACACCACACATGCCAGCAATTTTGCAACCAAGGAGAAAGCCTCAAACTGAATAACACAAGATCATAAACCAAAGTTTCAATAAAACTCCCAAGAGGGAACTTATAAATTCAAGAGAAACAAAATAAAGATAAATTGTAGCTACATTGCAACTTTCCAATCATAATTCAAAGGCAAAATTAAACAAGTCCTTGAGGCAAATCAGACTATATAACAACTTCCAAATGGCTAAATAGCCCAAGTACATAAATGTAAAATTACACATTGCTGGCGCATAATAAAATAAAACATCAATCAAGAATTACAAATAGTTCATATTTCAACAATATAATTTGCACATTACAAGCACCATGTGACTTGATAAGCCACCTAAGGGGAGGAGGGGAATGGTGGTTCTCTAACCACATCATAAGTATTATAGCATGCAATAACTGGTGGTCCCTGACCACATAATTATGAATAACGGGTGGTCCCTGACCACATTAACTTACATCACTGGTGGTCCCTGACCACATAAACATGAAGCGCTGGTGGTCCCTGACCACATGAATATGAGTAACTGGTGGTCCTTGACCACATAATTATGAATAATAGGTGGTCCCTGACCACATTAACATACATCACTGGTGGTCCCTGACCACATAAACATGAAGCACTGGTGGTCCCTGACCACATGAATATGAGTAATTGGTGGTCCTTGACCACATAAGTATGAATCACTGGTAGTCCATGTTATTCCATCCTTTACCCATGGGTTATAAACATCAAGGAATAGGTTTGCACTATGAACCAACAAGTGTGGCTCTCATATGTGGGGGAGTAGGCCATGACCAACGTCCATGGGAAGATTACAATGACTTGACATAGATCCTTTATTAGGATTAGGGACAACACCCTGAGCTCGTAATCTCCTGATGGTAGACCATGTGTCTCTCAACCCCTATTTACACTAGCTGGCATCACACTCCCATTAGGGGGGAACCAAACACTAGGGGTACACATTTAACATACAAACAGACTAACACAAAGGAATACATCACATTGCTTTTGATAAACATATGTCCACACATATCATGTTTACATCATTTCTTAACTAGCTAACTTACATAATGGACCATCACAAAGGGTACACATAGGGGATCGTACTAGACGTCCACCACCCTTATCCCAAGTCGGATACCCTGTATCTCATACTTGGGGCACATCACATTTACTGGTTTCACATCACATGACATAACACAATACACTCTATGAAATTTTTCATATAACATAGCAAAATCAATGTACTTAAATACACTCCATTTTCTTTAGGTGAAATTCACTTTTCTTCTCAATTTTGTAAATCTCTACTCACTTTGCATATGTAAAGGAAATCACTAGACGATGCACAACTATAGCCTAGGTAGTACTCCATTTTCTTAGGTTTAACAATACATGGTATATCATACTTTTATCTTACTAATCCATTGTCCAACATCACATATATGATCAATATTGGTTTTCTATATTTGAATCCATATTGTCCTTCCTCTTTCATTCAACTATGTTTGTTACATGTTCACTAACATATCCATATGGTAATTTCCATTATATATATTTTGCAACATGATAAAGAATGTTTCCTACTCAATAAAGAAGTTAATCAATCATTTTATTTTGAAACATTATAATACAAGAGAAGAAAGCACACTCAATTCATAAAACACATGATAAATCATGGAATAATAATTTTCACAACTCATTAATCTATATATATTTTTAAACAAATATTGCATTTCACTACCTAAGGTTGACTCATTTAATCACATGTTATAATCATAATTTTTTTTTGTAATCACAATTATTTCTAACTTCATAAGGTACAATGGCATACAATGAGTAACAATTCCTACCTCTAAGTTTTCTCCAGTGTGTTTCTCTTTCATACACACACATATTTTCCTCAAGAGTACTAGTCATTGGTATAAAAACGCACAACATTAATTGGGAGTCTTTCATGACAATTTCCATCTCCTTGATGATACCATTTAGTTTCTCAATCACTTAATTCACTAAAACTTTTACATAATTCCTCAACCGATTTATAAATTCAAACAATTGATTCTTTTGTTCTTTTGACATGTACACAACCTTAAAGGTCAACATCTAATTGAATATGTTATTACTTCCTATAAGACATTTATCCTTTCGTATTTTGGAACCAACCAGCCTTTAACTCTTAGTTCATCTATAAGGGAGGTAGTAATAGCATGTGTCCTAAATAATGTTTTAACTTCAACACACATTTAGATACCGTTTCTTCACAAAGGTTTTATGTTTAATTTCCAAGACGAAAATTATTTATACAATATCTATTTATCAATTTTCTCTAATATTTACTTAGTTGTATCTTTCAACACATTCTCAACTATGACTTTGAATCATGTTCTTTCATTTGATATTTTAGTCTATACATAAAAGAACTCAAAGTTTTAGTAGTTGTTATAGTTCCACTAAATTCACTAGGTCTCAACATAAGGTTTCACCAATTAATTCAGGATATGATATGGTTTTGACCACTTTTCAAAATTGGATTTACTATGTATTGCCAAGCTTTGATTCTTAGTTGATGCCATCATGAATGAAATTCTCTCCTACCAACCATAAAGTGGATTGTTTGTTGCTTCATGAGATTAACCCTTATATACTTATATGTAAATCGAGATCTTTGGGTAATAGAATAGGGCCAAGAAATTCCATGGTCAAGGTGTACAAGACTCTTATTTCGTGTGTTTATAAATACCAATTTGTATACAAGTCCTTAATTTTGGTTTGTCAAACAACCTACACCCTGAAGATTTAGTTTCAATCTTTGTCAAGAGTTTAAATCTAACTATATGATTGCTCAAGCTCCTCATAATACACAATTCAAGGGTTTTCTATTATTCCATTCTCGTTGTCAAAATGATTTAATCAATTTAAGGGTTTAGAGATCTAACCTTATATGACCACAACCTTTAACACCTTAATCCCCTTTAGAGGTTCATATAGTTTTTTTTTTTTCCTCTACCTAGTGATAAATCTTCAAAAGTATAACTTCCATTCTTTATTTGTACTAAGGTTCTTGTAAGAAAATATGTTGTTCCCACAACAACCATAACTTCAAGAAGTAGCATTACTATTGCATTTTATAATTATTGACTGAGGAAACCAACAAAATAATGTTTTTCTAATAATATACATTATGATGCCTTATAACACTATTCATGCACTTTATAAAAGACTATGTAATAACCTCAATTATACTCTTAAGGTTTAAGAGAATTTTAATGCCAAAGTCTACATTGGCCACCAATCCCTATTAATTGTGACTCACTCATTCAACTTTAATCAAGGAACATGTTTAGTCCTGATTTATTTTAAAAGGTAAAATGCCAACTCAATATTTATTTGAACTTTCACCTATTTTGATTGATTCTTTGACTATTTGAGTACATCCTAATCCCTCTACATGGGTTGGATATCAACAACTACCTTCATTTCTTTACTACATGCAACATAAGTCTCTCTCTTGTCAACATTTCATATTCAAGCTAATAATAAAGGAATTTTGTAAATATATATATGCACACACAATACTTAATGCCCAACTTATTCCTAGAGTTCCCTAGAGTTGCAACCTAGGGCCTCGGAGCACTAAACTGTAATGCCGTAAATCTATTCCAACGAAAAACACAACTATTTTTTTTATTTTTTATTTTACACGTGTTTTGCAAATTTGCTATTGCTACACCAACCATGCATTAGATGACGTTTCCCTACAGCGAGATCAACGACATGTCACTTGAGGCGAGGTTTGGATATTTAGACGAGAAGGTATGCGTGAAGACCATCACGCATGGCCTCAAGTGATCTTGAGAAAGGTCATGGTCTAACATTTGAGTATGAGTAATTATTGGATAGAACAAGGGTTAATTGACGATACATTATTTTAGTTGTAAGCCCTAACCATTTTGACAACATATTAAAACCCACATTGAACATTCCGCCTCAATATTCAAATATGATGGTGAGCAAAATATTTATAATTTACAAGTTAATTATTACATTCTCCATTTTAATTAATTCATTATTATTTTCATTATTTAATTATTATTAATTAAAATTATATATATCTACATGCTCTAAAAAAAATCAAATTAAAAGTTATAAAATTAAAAAAATAAACTATACATTTTAAAGTCTTCATATACATATATATATATATTATTTTAACTTCCTTAAAGGAAAGGAAGAAGAATTATTGATAGAGAGATACTATCTTTTTAAAAATTCCTATTATTACGTGATCTTTGTCCTTCCTTAGTTTCTTATTTATTTTAGTAGAATCTTTCCTAAGGGTATTGGAATATATTTCCCTTCTTTATTTTAAGGTGTATTACATTCCAAGGAAATTATTAGGATAACTTTTAAATACCATGGTGGCTTTTCACGAGGTGGAGGCCATAGGAACTTTAGATCGAAATCCTTCCAATTCCATGCACGTAGCATAAGCTCACATTAGTATGATTATTTATTTGCTGTTTCGTTTATCTTCACAATTACAAACACGTGACCATCCTTCATGCCATTTCTACTTATCCTTTTTGTTTACAAAATTTATTCAAATATATGTGTAAGGGAAAGTTTAGTAATACATGATCCTATCAATGATTCACTCTTCTATTATTGTATAACATCTGACATAATCCTCAATTCATAGGATACTTAATGGAGTCTTCCAATGTGATTCGATGGGGTTCTATCGTGGCATTGTTTTAGCCAACATATCATTACTTTAATTGAGTCGGTCTTTGACTGCTTGAAGCAGAGTTGCCATTAGTTCATTGTATGTTAGAGTATCTTGTTTTACTTGTGTCATACCTATCAGGATGTTCTTTTATCTATAAAACAATACAAGGCTAGCATGTTAGGAAGGAAAGTATCTTTTAAATTCCTCCAAATCGCTCACATACATTAATAAAATCTGAACTGGCTTTCTAAATATAACAGGGTACGTTGGGGGTTGAAATAAGCTAGAGAAAGATGGGACTTCTCACGAGGAAAGTCAATGATGGAAGGAGGTCATTAATGAGGTCTGATACACCCTTGTACGTAGGAGCGTATGCAACAGTACCCAATAGATTTTCCATCACCTAGAAGAGATCTCATTTACCCTATCGTTACTAATTGGCTCAGGATTTTTTTTATGATGTGATGGGTTCTACCTGAATCATTCTCAATGGAGTATCACTATCATTGTCATTCGATCTAGTTGACTGTACCTTCAGTGTTGCGTGATGCAGAAGAAAAGACCTATCACTATCCATGATATTCAAAATGCGTCCATGTTTATATTAATTGTTTGGTGAGACGTCTGCAAGAATTGGTATGGTGAGGGCCTTAGACAGCTACACCAGCTAGGAGAAATGGGGCGTCTCAAGAAGGAAGAAATCCAAATCTGACCCTATGATACACTTGAAAATGATGTCTCCATAAGAACAAAATGAGCCAACAGCTGCCTTATGGCGATAGGTGAAGGGATGCGAGCCAGAGTTAGAGTCAATAGGGAAAATCAAATTCATTTTAGGGACTAAGTTTCTTTCTATAAATTTGGTTGCCTGGCTCTTTCGTTGTGTATCATTAAGCATTATTATAGGAACCATTTGGTGGCCACTCCCTCTTTTGCAGAATGGTGGTGGTGATAAGGGTGGAGATGCCCCTCATATTTATTTTTATTTTCATCTACAGAAGTGTCACGAACCCTCAAGGATATGCAGATAAAACTGGCCACTCAAGTCGATGGTGTGAATTCAGCCAAACAGCATGGTTACGAAATTGGGCTACAAATAAAGATAGTTTTGTTTGACTGGCATGAGCTTATGTAGATTCTTAAGGTCTGAGCAGCAACAAAATATAACACAGAGAGAACAATACCGCCTACTCACCTAGGTAGGTTGTGAGTGGCTTGAGGCATGATGCTCTTGCCTACTTTCTTTGTTTGTTATATGCATACGATAAAATATCCCCCTCACAACAATCTATGTTCTGTCCAAGTTCTATAGTTTGTTTAAATAAATGTGATTATTGGTCTGTTTACAGTGAGAGGAAGAGTTAACTGGTTTTTTTTTTTTTTTATATATATACTCTTTTTAATTTGCATGCCTAAGTTTCAGGGTTCAGTAGTCCTGCATTCTCAAAATGCATTCGCTTTCTAATATGTATTATTATTTTTAATTATACTTTCTTTTTCTATTTTTTTAACAACAAAATATATCTAATGCCTATCTAGAAAATCCATTCAATTTCTTCATATGGGTTTCTATTAATACTATATATATATATATAGAAACTCTGAGATTTCAAAATGAAAACCTCCAGATATAGTTTTTGTTAGTTTATAGCTATAGAACA
>VDFB02005474.1:0-16596 GCA_007258455.2 Sequoia sempervirens | reverse complement strand
CAAATTTTGCATACGAGTAGCCTGATGCACTCTGAATGTTGTGTGAGTGTCGGAGTCTCAAAAATGCTGACGAACTGTCCTGAATTTCACACTTACTAAAAATAGTAAGTACCTCAGAATCTGATAAAACTTTGCTGGGAGCTTGCTGGCAGCACACTAACAACAATGTTAAGCTCAATTTTCAATTTATTCACTCTATTCGACCTCGGACTGACCAGGAAAGATGAAACCCTAATTTTCAGACTTGGTCAGTTTCACGCTTAAACTCACTGACGGGCGCAACCCCTCGAAAAGCGGACAGAAAAGAGACAGAGCGAGAGAGAGAAAGAGAAAAACCCAAGCCAAAAGACCAGAATGGAGCAAAAATTAGGGGGTCCCCATCTTGAATGGGGCGATGTGTGAAAAGGTCACAACACTATCCATTTCTTTTATTCTGTCTTGATGAAGGTGGCAAAATTTCTCTTAACTGTTTATACAATCTTTTGTTCATTATCTTCTTGTCCTAGTACCTCATTATTTTAACTGTTATAAGATTAATTCTCTCAAACTTGTACCTCATATTAGAATTTCTCACTTCCCATATACTTGGGTAACCATGAATTCAAAGGATATCTGCCTATGTGATCTTCTCCATAACTTGAATGCCCTATGCTTGCAATGAAATGCCATCTACAAGTGTGTAGAATGTCTACCCTCTCATGGAACCTCATGAATCGTCACTTGACTATCTTTTATTGCTGCCATATTATAGATTAAGCCAGCCATGAATAGCTATATAGTGGCCTTTGGCCATAACAATTCCAACAATATTGCTCATACACTTGACATCAATCACAATATGTCTTCTCACCTTTGACATCAATGACAACTTCCAACAGTTCCCTCGTTACCGAGGAAGATAAAGGTGGTCCCACTTTCATCATACAAAGATGCTTCTAACCATGCGATGGATATAAAAGATGAGAACAATACATCTATATGATTGAGAATGTGGAGAAAGGCTTCCAATAAAAGTGATAAAGATGAGCCCACATCTGTAGAGGCACTCAAAAGGACATGCTGAGAATGATTTCCTACAATGATTTCTTCCTGAATCCTTCCATTAGATAAGAAAAAAAAAAGAACTTATCAATGTCCCTATTTGACCAAAAGTAGTCAATGAGATTGTAAAGTACAACTCATTAGATACCATCAAGAATGGGATGTCAAATAAACATTCCCTTATAAAAGAAAATGCAGCTAAAAATACAAAATAAACAAGGTCCTTAACCAAATAAGTTAAGCCTATGTCCCCTACAGATGTTCATTCTTTTCCCATTGAGGTACATACCCACATGCTTTCTTTCCTTGCTTTTATAAGTAAATATCTTCCCTGTGACTATTCCTCTTGATTGATGTAAAGTTAAACATCTTGTTCAATTTCATAATATATGTCTAACAAATTTGTAATACAGAAAACCCAAGAGTCCTAAAAGCAAAGAATCTAGAAGTTACAAGAGGAGAAAATATAAGATTATCAAGATTTACAAAAAAAAGAGATCAGATAAAAGATAATCCCGAAATAAGGCACCTTTATGCTTCCCTCAACAATTATTGCTTAGATCATTTTGACAACACTTTTGACTGTTTGAATCCCCCTAAAAAAGTGCAACCATGTAGAAATCTCATAAAGAAAAGCATACCTCTAAACAAGGGTTTGGTAAGTTTTCCTCGCCACTGATTAAAGGTGATGTCAGAAACTGCAAATTTACAAAAGAGAATTGAATCATGAAACTAACTACTAATTAAGACTTAGTGCACTTTTTAAAGGAAAATAGTTTCAGACTATTGCTAATATCCAGTTTTTTGTAAGGAGACTGAACTCACTCTCCATGGAGCAAGGATGTAACCCATTTCATCAAGCACTTCATCTTGAACAGCCTTCTTCCTCCTCAAAAAGGCTTGATCTTGTTGAAACATGGGAGATATAGATGCGTTTGGCATATGGAACCCATTTTCTTGCATAATAGCCACCAAATCTATAGAATCCTCAAGAAGAGCAGCATGACCACTGCAAAATTTGGATGTGAGATTATTTGGATTATTATACTCTACATTTTAATTTTTTTTACAAAGAAACTGAGGTCAATAAATCTTAATGATTTGTGGTAGCTAGAAGACATGCATTAACAAAACTTGCAAAGCTAAATAGGTTTCATGAATAAATGAGTTGCATGAAAATTCTATGTTAACATACAAAGTATAAAACATATCTTAATACTACCAGCTTAACATCTTTTGTGGTATTAAAAAAAGAATGTTTACATTAAACTTTAAGAGAGTGCAAAATAACAGAGATGGATTTTTACTTCTAAAAATATTGTAATTTAGAGAACCGCATACAGTTCCAAAAGAGAATACAAAGATTTAACACTCAGCTCTTAAACAAAACACCCTTGAAAAAAGAAAGGAAAAAATGCATTAATGCCCACAAATGACCAAAGTCAATCAATGGGACTCAACACTAGGCTCTACGGAAGTGCAAACAAAACAGGTGGTGGTAAAACTGTAAAACTAAAGTGATTCAACCCCAAGCTGATCTGAATTAAATCTGGGAAAGTATCATAATTCAGTTGATTGAGATAATTGTCTTCATTTCTTGGTTTGTGTGACCAAATAACTGCATTGAAACATACTTCACCCACTCCAAGAAGAAGTACTGGACAAGAAGGGATGATGAAACAAAGCAGAGACAGGAAACAGGTACAGAAACCTCATTATGAATAATAACATACTCCATTGTTACCACCAAACTCTATAAACCAGAAAATTCAGTCATAATTGACATTGTTGGAAGGATGCAAATCCGAATGACAAGTTCAGATGGGTATGAACCAGCTCTTCAAAGGATAGTGGCATACAAATGAGTGCAGCTACAACAGAACTTGCTTTTCTCTATTTAGGACAAAAAGATCTAGACAATTGTTCCAAAAGAACTTTAAACATTATTTCTTCTGTCTTTTCTGTTGCTTTGGCAAAAAGATCTAGTCAATTGTTCCAAAAGAACTTTAAACATTATTTCTTCTGTCTTTTCCAAAAGTAAAAATGCTAGACAAGAAAAAGTAAAGCAACTACTAAAGAATATGCAGCAAGGAATTATTTTTATTGGATTATCATCAAAAGACTATTACAATCCAAAGCATACCCGGAAAAGATTGTAGACAATGCATTTATGTAATTCTGAAAAAGAACTGCTGGCAGCGATGAGTAAACCCTCCTGATAAACAAGCAATTGTAAAACAGGCATTCTCCACCTCAATAACTATCCAAAATGCCCCAGCTCGTCTAGCCACCCAAGATAAAGAAAGATTCAGCCAAAAAGACAAAGCGCTTGAGCCTAGAGGTAACATGCCAAACCCTAGCTGCTGGTACGGGCCGAAATGTATATGTCCAGCAATAAATAAACAAGGCCCTCAAGTAGTTTTCTCTCCAGAAATAAAAATCTGCTTGTAAACCCTCAATAAACCTTTCCAATCTGCACAATATTGGCTTCTGAATGAAACCAATTCTCATAGGCTAACTTCAGCTGATGTTGCACAACCTCAGAAAACACAAACACTGAAGAGTGAACGTTCTCCAATGCCGGGAAGCTCAGGAAATGCAGAAACCCTTGGTTTCTCTTCTCCAATCGCCAGGAAATCATAAAAGACATATATATAATGCTCAATAGAATGAATCGAACGTTTCCTTGGCTTCATTAAATATTCCTCAAGAGGGTTGATCCCTAAATTGCCTTTTTGATCCTTTTAAATAATATAATGTTTGCACTTTAGCAATATTAATTAATCTCCTGGAAGTTGGTGCCCAAGTCATTAATTATAAAATGGCCCCCTTTTTAATGTCTCCATGACCCATTAGACATAAAGTGTAACGTTATAATATAACTTTAAAATATTAATTATTATTAAAGTCACCTTTAATAATAATTAAATGTTATAACTTAGGCAATACTACTTATTTCATCAAACCAACTGAATTCCGAAATCAACACTGCCAACATCTCATCTTCAAGTGCCCTACTATAAATAGACACACTAGCTGACTAACTTACTATAAATAGTAAGTATACAAATTGAGCCCCCAAACCTCTGCAAAGGCCAATCCTGAACCCCACTAAGCTTTGGAGAAGAATAAAACCAACAACTGACCAAGTTTCTGCCTCAAAAGACCCTCTATCCAAACCCATTAGCCTACGAGGGTCCAAGTGATAGGCTAATCCTGCTAATAATTGATGTCTAGCCAAAAGGGGACATTACAAAAACCAACTTGCCAAAAAAGATTGGGCGTGGAGAGTTCAAGGACGAGATTGCTATCCTAATTACTTTGCTCAACCAGGTTACAAGTCAAGAGGAAGCTCATGTTTTCCGACCATGGATGTTCTATGTCATTTCCCAGATTATCAATAATAAGGAACACTTTGACTGGGCTATGTTGATTAGTGAGGTTCTTCACCAACAAATCACAGGATTCCTTAAAATCCACGAGTTTCACATGGTTTCTTATCTTGTCTACTTAATTGCATTTCAAGGCAATTTTAGAACTTTGAAAACCAATGGAACTCTTGGCGTTCAACATGTCCATGAATAATTCCCACAATTGGAGTTCTCAAAGGCTGAACAAGATTTCAAACAGGTGAATGATCACTTCTTGATGAAGACAATCAGAGACCTTGAGAATACAATGCACATCAAAATTTCAGCCAAGGAAAAATCAGCAATGGAGAGTTGGGTAGATTGGTTCATCCAGTTTCCCACTTTCACCTATATTCGAGTGTATGGTTACACCGGAGGTGTTACACCCCAAATTGTGAAGTTACTATTTACTATTACTACATAGGGTAAATGTGAATGTAATGAGAATTCTAGAGATGAATTAATGATGCTTGCACCTTGTTATCAATATGAATGTTATCTCCTTTGATGTTATCTCAGTTGATGTTATTCATGGTGAAATACTGCATATGTGTGAATAGATGGTTATTGAATTATTGTTATTCTAACTTTGGAAACGTTTATCTATACTGCATATGTTGTGAACAATTGACTGCCAAGGCATGTGTTAGTGGTTGCAGGTAAATGTCCATTTCTCTAGGGAAAGGGGAAGTATCACTCGGGAGATCTTGGTCGGGTAACCAGTAAAAGTAACTACCTAAGCATAATGTAGTGAACCACCCCTCTGCTGATTCGGTTTCACTGTGTTTGTAGGTCTGATTTTTGGTTTTGGTATCTTTGCTTTGCATGTTTTTGTGTTTTTGGTATTTGATGCCAATAATGCTGATAATTTTAACAAGCTTATACATGCAACAGGAACTCAAAATAACTAAGCTACTGAGATACATCGAATATAATACCTCTATTTCGAAGCTAAATATGAGTTCTTCATTACATTAGAGAGTACATAAAATAGATGACTTACATAGAACTCAAAACTAGATACATCATATGCAATAATTTAACTTACAGCCAAACAGCACTGTGAATAGTGCTTCACTACAGTACCCGCCCTCAATAAATTTCTCACACAACATGAAATACAAATTTCTCCCACTGAAAAACGAATTGGAAGGCTTTCTAGAACAAGGGCGCCCCCTTTTGAAGTGATAGCAGCTCCTTTAAAGAGGCGTTTCCTTTTCTTCTTGCTGCTACAAACCCTCAAGTATGGCGGCTCGCTGTAGGTGTCAAAAAAACAGTCCCAAATCCTTCAAAATGCAAGCAGCTCTTTGGCAAATGGAAAAAGAGTCTATGGCAGTCCATAAACCACTCAAATAACACTTGAAATAACTATTAATCAGCAACTATGACCTCAAATGAAGCATCCAAACTCTGATCAGCAACTTTAGGGTGATGTTTCACACCATCAAGAAGCTTGAAACGAAGAACAAAGCTCCCTCCAGGCTCACCCACTGCAGAAATCAGGAACCCTAGTTTCCCTCTCTCCCAAACTCCACCTCACAATCTTCAATCAGCAAAAACATATCATAACATGAAGAGGGTCGAATTTCTCCTCTTGCTTTTATAATTTCTCATTGAAAACACTATTCATTAAAATGGCACTATTCACTTAAGTTATGTTCTTTTTTCACTTTATCAATGAATAGTTACTGAAAAATATAAAGTGACCCCTTTAAATAATAGACACATGGTCAGTAATGTCCCCTTCTCATCAGTGATCAGCATTGGCATTCTTCAGTCTATTCCGGAACCCGTAGACTGGAATGAGGTGGAAATTAGGGTTTCATGGGCTTGGCTTTTGTAGCATTTCATTTTATTTACTATTTTTAGTAAATGATAGTTGTGGCAGTATGCAGTTGGTTGTCTTCAGTCATCTCTTCAGTTGAGCATGTTATTGGTTGTTTCAATATCTTCCTCTCAAGCCTTAATTGTTGAAATTTACTAAGTATTGGCATAAGTGTTATATTTTTCAATTGACCACCCCTTGGCCTAAGGATACAACTTGCAAGTTGTTTTAAAAAGGGGACTTGAAGGGTACGCCTTGTCATAAGGTGATATTAATATTTTATATTTTTGAATTTATGCTTGGAGGAAAGTGGACGCCACTTTATGAGGAATATTATTTTATGAAATTTGAAAATAAGGAGAATTCAAATAGTTGTCTTTTGGCGTACCATTGAGGAAGTTGAAGAGTTTCTCAATTCTTATAAAATGAAGACATGACTCCAGCATTGGATATCCATCAATTACCTTACTGTTATGCTGTCAAAATGACTATGGACATTTTGTTATTGCTTCGAGGATGCTACCTCCTAGCCCATTCCCAATTTCGTGTTTGAAATACAACACCTAGTTGGAACATTGCTGCTTCTCACATCAGACTAGCAGATTGAGCAACAAAGGTTGAGAATTTTGGAGAATTTTACAGTTTTGAAATTCCTGGTTTTGCTACAGCTGAAGCTGTTTTCTGTTCATAGCTTGTGGAGTGATTTTATTTCAGTTCTGGGTGTTTGAGCAATCTGATTGTTGACTTGAGGCGCCAACTTCCACCAAAAATCAGAATTTAAATTGAAGTTGTTGATTTTATAATGCAAAATCGATTTTCTCAAGGGGCCGTACTTTTTCATTGCATTGGGAATTGTGCCAGAAATAAATGAAGGCGATTTGCTGCTGTTTCTCCCTCCTGGTTTGGTCGCCTATCTTCTAAGATGTATTTGCAACAAATTTCAATCAATTTGGAGGTGAAATGAGTGAGTTATGAGTTTTTTACTGTTTTCCAGTTTGCTGTTCTAAATTTCCAGAACTCAGGAATTTGCATCAGATTTATCAGTTTCCAGTTTAATCACCATTTCAGTCATTGGAAAGCAAAGAACATTGTTAGAATTCATTCTTATATCCATATTTCACTTCTCTATCATTGTAACTCATTTATTTGCAGTCATGTTGAAATTGTAAGGTTCTGATTAGTAGTACTAATCTAACCGTTATTATTGCTGCAACTATTTGATTTAATTCTCATTAAAGTCCCCTGGATGGTTTACCGCCAGTGTGGTTAAAATTGTTTGTAAATCTTGTACCCACTTAAGTGGTGAATCCCCACAGTTCTGTGGATGCCCGCCGCAGCGGATGAATTGCTTTTATTTGTAATCTTTTCCCCCCACTGTTTGGTGGTAGCGTGGAATTGTTCTCATGGCTGGTTATCCGCCTAATAGTTCATAGTTTCAATTTCTTGACTCCGTCATATGTTAGCACCTCGCCCTCTGTGGGATCTTGAGTGCACATTCTTGACGTTGAGTAGTTATACTATTCAAGTTCAGTTTCTTCAGTTCAAGCTTCAGTATCTTCCATTCAAGTTCAGATTTTAATTTGAGGCTAACGCTAATCATATCATCTATTGCTGGTTATTTTGTGATTTTCCTTCGAAAAAATTGGTTAGCATATTTCATGGTCCCTAACCCTGAGAAGGTGAAGTAAATGGTGAAGACCATAATTTTAAGCTCCAATAACACGCCAAACGCACAAATTCACCTCGTCACCATACTCCGGATATCAATACTGCAAATTCACGACCAAGTGCCCGTTCAAGTGACCCTCTATCCAGAACCATTAGCCTACGAGGATCAACATAATAGGCTAATCCACCATCTTTGATGCTCGTGAACGAATGGGGACATTACAGTCCGCCCTCCCTGAAATTGCTTGTCCCCAAGCAATCCTTACTGCAAAGAAACTCCACTCCTCGGAAGGCCCAAAAGAAGAACTATGAAACGTCTTGTTGTGACCTTTTCACACATCACCCCATTTAAAATGGGGACCCCCTAATTTTTGCTCCATTCTAGTCTTTTCGCTTTGGTTTTGTCTCTCTCCCTCTTTTTGTCTCTTTTCTGCTATCTGCTTTCCAGGGATGTGCCCGTCTGTGAGCTTAAACGTGAAATTTTGGCCAAGCCTGAGAATTAGGGTTTTGAGTTTTCTGGTCAATTTGAAGTCAAATGGAGTGAATAAGTTGGAATCTGAGCTTCACGTTGCAATCAGTATGCTTCCAGCAGGTTCCTAGCTAAATTTCATCGAATTCGACAACTTACTATTTTTAGTAAGTGTGCAATTGAGGGCATTTTCTCGGCATTTTGAAGTTTCGATCGTCACACTGCATCCAAAAACACATCAAGGCTCATCTGCAACCCTTGAGCTGAAAGCGGACTGTCTATTTTTAACAAGTTCACCGGTGCAGATTTTAGGGTTTATATGCAAAATTCTTCAATGCATGTCTAGAGATTCTTTCTGGGTTTTCAGAAACCTATGCGCTGATATAACATGCAAAATGAAACGATGACTTTCAGTATTCAGCCTTCAAAGGCTATTTTTAGGGTTTGCATGTCGAGATTTTCTTTGCATGTCTGAACATTCCTTGTGGGTTTTTTAAGACCTTCGCAACAGTGTAACATGCAAACCAGGATCAAAACTTTTTCGGGAGCCGCCTTCGGAGGCTATTTTTAGGGTTTGCATGTCAGAGTTTTCAGCACATGTCGAGTGATTCTTTGTAGGTTTTTCGAAAGCTACGCAGTGTGTGTGACGATGACTATTTCGAGATGATTATTTTAGTAGGGCATTTCCTAGGTGCCCTCGCCATCAAAAACTCAAAAAACAAGGCGAAGTGCAACAAAAACGAGGTCAAACAGAGGTCATTTGATATACATGCAAGTCAAATTAGGGTTTCCAGCTTCGAGACCCAAAATGAGGGGTAAAATGTCAAAAATTTTGAAAACCAGTGTATCCCACTGCAATCAGCATCTTTCAAGCTATCCACCGGTAAAATTTGAAGGCAATCGGAGCACTTACTATTTATAGTAAGGTGTTCCAGAAACTGGCTAAAAATAGTAAATCAGTAGCAGGCGCCAGTGTGAACGGGCAGGTCATCCTATGAGGGTCACGTCATTCAAATTTCAAGTCAAACGGACTTGTGGAGGTCTTAGAAACAGGCAATTGCTATAAATAGTAAACCACCTTCAGAAACGTGCTATAAATAGCAGGTCAACTCGAGATGGCAGTGTGAACGGGCTAAGTAGGTCACAAGGGTCCTGTGGTTAAAATTTCGAATCAATCCAAGCTTTAGAGATGTGAAAATCAAGACTTACTATTTATAGTATGTATTAAAGCACGAGCAGGCAGCTAGAAAAATGGTTAAGTCTGAAGCTTATCCACCTTGACCTCCTAAATGCGCCCAAGATGACTGGCAGAGGGTTGAAAAAGTTTAAGTTTGAACAAAATCCTGCTCCATACCTCAAATGCGCCCACTTCAAGGAGGTTGATAAAGAAAAAATTTCTAAGTGTTGAAGTTTATCCTGCTCACCCATAAAAATGCACCCAGCTACAAGAGGCATCAAGGAAAAATGTTAACTAAGGACTTGAGTCCTCCTCATACCCCTAAATGCGCCCAAGGAGGGAAGAAGCCATAAAAAATTTCTAAGGCATGAAGTTTGTCCACCTCCCCCCCTCAAATGCGCCCTCAAGGAAAGTTGATGAAAAAGTTAACAAGGCATTGAAAATATCCTCCAGCACATGTGAAATGCGCCCAAATGGGCTAAGAAAAGGACAAAAAGCATTGACTTTCCTCCTCCACCCTTTGAATGCGCCAAGTCCAAGATGAGTCAAGATGAAAGTAAAGTGGATGAAAAGAATTTAAGACGTGCTAAGTAAAGATTCCCTCTCAACTGGCTAAATGCGCCTAGGACAAGGGTGAAGTTGATGGATAAAATATATTCTAAGGCATGGAAGTTAATTCCTCACCACAGGCAAAATGCGCCATGACTGAAGATGATTAGAAAAAAAAAATTCTAAGGAAAAAAAAAAAAAAAAGAAAATTCAAATTCCTCCTTGATGCCCAAATGTGCCTATGCTAGTGATATTATTTGGAATTTTTTCTAAGTGTCGGAATTTCACCTTTAGGAGAAATACGCCCAAGTTGACAGGGGTGATGAAATTTTTTGTGGCAGGGGTGAATGGGCTGTGAAATATGTCGGGAGGTGCCAGCTTCATGAAGTTGATGAAGATTGTCAAGTTAGAGCAAGGAAACACGCCCAGGGGTGAAGAATTGGATTAAATTTGATAAAAAAATGTTTTTTCTAAGGTTGAAATTCAAAAAAATTAGAAGTACCCCTTCGTTTGTGGACACATTAAATTGATGCTTTCCGAAAGAAACTTTCTTCTGGGTATTGGATGTCTGCGATGAGGAATGGATTTTAAAGTCTTCCACACTTCGCCAAAGCCTTCAGGATGAAGATTTTTGATGGGCACTTGAATTATGAAATTTCCTAACTAATTTTTTTTTTTTTTAAATTCTAAGGTAAGGAATAAAATGTGTTCTTGACATAAAAATGCCTGGGCGGATGAATTTGAAGTTGGGTGCATAGATAATTTTTGATCAAATTCCTAATGAAAACATTTTGCTCGAGCCAGAGTTGGATGAAATGTCAGAGTGAACGCCTCAACTGGAAAAGTGAAGAAGATGCAGTTGAAGCTAACACTTTCAAAAGATGATTATAAAAGTGCATCTCTTAAATACGCCCTTGAGGAAGATGAAATTTGTCTAAGGCATTGAAATATGATGCACAGGTGTTATATGCCCCAGCCTACAGATGTTGAAAAATCATGAAGAAAGCAAAGTTGGCTAGAGAAAAATGATGAACCCTTGAAAGTTAAAGCATGAAAATCAGGTAAGTAAGTTGAGTTTATATTATGAAGTTTTTTGATGCTCTTCTCCTTGCTTGTTTTGCAGGGTGAACACTGAGGCCATGGCATGATGATTTGAAGTAATGAAGCAAATAGTCCAAGATGATAAAATCATGAAGGAAGAGAAGTTGCAAGAAATGGCTAAGTGTTGAAACTCCTCCACATGGATCTGAATGCGCCCAACTTAGGTGAAGAAATGATCGAGGCCAAGACTGAAATCCTTCAAATTCAAGAATTGAAATAATGAAGACCCAAGTGTTAAAGATCATCATCAAGCAAAAGAATGAGGTTGCAATCTTGGAATTTCAAAATGAGGACGTGCCCATCATATCAATTCAAGAATTTGAAGCGGTGTTGACCAAACTTATCCAGTTTGCAGTCAAAACAAGAACAGTGTGAACGCGTTTCAAAACAGGAATCTTCTAGAAGATGGTGGCCATTAATTGCTCATTTATTACCCCACTCTTCTTTGTGGCGGTTTTAGGATGAATATTGTTTAGGGCTGAGGTGGCACAATCTGGGCCATCCAGCCGATTGTAATCTGAGCCATCCATTGGACTTGGCCAGCTATATAAAGGGGCATTCCCCCTCATTTGTACTTTAGTAGACATTAGACATCAGACTAGAGAATAGAACAGAGGGATAGCTTAGCATAGTTTGTTAGTGTTGTCCCAGATTTTTGACTTGTTAAAAATCAAGACAACTAATCAAAATTTTGATAAAATTTGAAGATTTTCTTCTCTAAGGCACCCATTACGAGGTGCAAAGAGTGGCAAATCTTAGTTTTAGGTTTATAAACCTTTGGGCTACTCTTTTTCTCTCTTTCTTTTCCGTTTTTGTCAATTTCTAAGTCTTTTTCCTTGTCTTTTTGGTCAAAATTGGGTTTTTTGGGCAACTCAGCAAGTAGGGAAATTTTAGCTTAAGAACAAAATTGCTAAAGCTTAAAAAAGTTCCGAAATTGCAAAGTGAGCTAAAAAGTCCGATTCCTTTAAAGTTATCCAAAATACTCATTTTTGTCAAAAATAAAATTGTTGAATGGTTATAAAAACCCGATTTACTTTAAGTTAAATTGCAAAGTGATTGAAAAGCTCTGAATTTGTTTTAAAAGCTTGCAAAGTCATTTTTAAAACCCGATTTTGCAAAAGCACTTGCAATTGATTTTAGAAACCCCGAGTTTAGTCGAATTGCTTGTATATGTCTCAAAAAGGCCCGATTACTTTTGATATAACTTGGAAAGTGATTCAAAAAGCGGATTTCATCTTCTTTGCTGAGTTTATATACGCGCCTAGGGTTTTCTTCAAACACATTTTTCTTTTATACTAAACGTTTTCATCTTTCATTCATTCATTCATTCATGAAATCGTTTGAATATATGTTTTTGTTTTTACTCGCCTTCACTGAAAACGCGTTTTCATTTATCATATGCCCTTCATTCCATATGCCCTTCATTCCATACGTTTCATCTTCCTTTCAAGTTTAAACGCGTTTTTATTCATTCGCCTTCATACGTTTTTCTGTTGTACACTGAAACGTCATTTTCTTCGCAAATGTATTCGCCATTTCTCGTTCATCCCATACATTTTCAGTTAAAGAAAAATATGTTTCTCTTCCTTACGCTTTCCCATGAAAATGCGTTTCTATTTCTCCATTTTAGTAAAAATGTCATTTACTAATCTATGCATTTTTCCACGTCTTTCATTGTCCATACGCCCTTTGTTTCCTCACATTTCATTTTACTCGCCCTCCATATCATTTCATTTTCTATACGTTTTCACTTATTCCATATGTTTCAGCTGAGAGTTATGTGAAAACGTTACACTCTTTAAGACATGTTTATCATTTCATATCTTTTCATCTCCATCCATTCCATATTCATTTAGCTTTCCATATTTTGCCTTCCATTGCATAATCTCATTTTCATTCTCTTGAAAATAGAAAAAGAAACACAAAAAAAATAAAAAATGATGATGTTTTTGAAGTAAAGCAAATCGGGTTTTTATTCACCCATTGCAAGTCGGGGTTTGTAGCCAGAATTGCAATTATAAAAATTGCAAAAAATAAAAATTGCTAAATGCCCCAGAAATTCCGACTGCCTTTTGTAAAATTGCTGAAGTCATTGAAAAACCCGAAATACTTAAAAAAAAGGCTCAAAAGTTGAACTTTTTTAGACATGACTCCAAATCCAAGCTAAAAATCTTTCTGTCTTGCTGTTTCAAGAAGACAAAGCGTTGCTTTTGGTTGTAATCACTCCTTCAAGACCTGAATTCGTCTTCACCGTTCATTCTCCACCATTTTTCATTGGTCTTGCAGATTCCTGTTCGATGACGAAGGAACCTTCTTCTCTAACAAGATGAATGCTGAAGTACAGCAAGATATTCTTTCTAGTTTTGAGAAAATCCCTTGTACAGTGTTAAGTTATGAAAGAGAATTGCTTGCAACCGATGATGTTATTTCTCAGATTATTGCAAATCTTCACCAAGAGTTCGATTCAAATCGGTTCTTCATGGATTCAATCCACAAGTTCGTCAATTATCGAACAATCTTTGATAAGATGCAAGCTGTTTTCGAAGAACACAGAGAAGTCACAATCGGAGATCATGATGTAATCTTGAAGACTGTTGCAGTTGCCAAGAATACACTGGGCCCCGATCCGAATGAGTTGCAGATGATCATCAGCAAGTTCTTATCTTTCAAAGATAGGAATGTGACAAATTAAAATATTAAGTTGTTTTATGTATTTTATACTTTCGATAAAGTATATGTAAAAACAAGTTTTGCAATTGCAAGTGTTCTTTCCTTGTAGTTTTGAAAAATGTAATTACATGTAAGATCTTACAAAACAAATCACAATTTGGATTGTAATTTTGAATAAGTCAATTGCAAGTAGTTGGTGGTTGAGAGAATTTCTCAAGTTAGTTGGGATCCTCCCACCTTTTTCTCATGACCTCTCTCCTATAAATACCTAAGGAGGTCCTTTGTAATCATGTATTTTTTGGCAATGCAACAAAATTCTGCCAATTTGTGTATGCATTCTAAGACTTTGAGTTTAGATGTAAATCAGATTGCAATCAATAAAGAAAACAAATTGCTTCCAAACTTTTTGTTGGTACAGATTGTGATGTGACGACATTATTTGGAATTGAATGTGAGTTTTGTGGTGTTATACAAGAGAGATTTAAACTCAATCTTGCAGACTTTGAGCTACAAATTGTGTTTAAAATTTTAGATTGGTTTTCAGATTTGATACTACAGACTATGAGCTGTTTGTCACGTTTGAAGCTATTATAGAACGCTCAAACAAAGGGGGTAATTTGCAGACTTTGTGTTGCTTTTATTTTTTATTTTGAGCTGCTACATACTGTACTTGGTTACCAGAAAATCATCTAAAAAGGTTGATAGGAGAGTAAATTGTCAAAGACTTTGTGCTTTCAATTTGTTTTCTCGTCCTGGAGGAGCAACGGAGGACTTTGTGCCTTTATGGAAACTTTGCTTCTTTATTTGTTTACTTCATAAATCATTTATATTTTCAACTGTGATTCTTTTCTAAAACAAGAGAAAAGAATAAGTGTCTTTTCTGGAAGAAGAGAAAAAGATAGAGTTTCACCCAGATTTAGAATAAATTTATAATTAGAGTGTATTTCTGAATCGTTAAAATAGACAGAAAAGGGGGAGCCTTCCCTTTGAAAATAGGAAAGTTTATCTCACACACTGTGGCTGAAACCACAATTTTGCATATCCTCAAGGTATACAAAATTTTCAACTAACAGTTAGCATAGCATAGTTTGAAGGAAAAGGAAAGTTTTCCCTTGAAAACTTTGTAAGAGATTGTTGTGAAAACTATTATAATAAAAGATCTTTCATTGAATGGTGAATTCATCTTTGTTATAAGCAGCTAGGAAGGTTTCTTCATCCCTTCTACTTCAACTAGCGTAAAGTAGCGTAATTTCATTTTCATGCAAGTAGATGATAGCTATGGATTCGTGGTGTTAGTCAAGGCAGCTTCATTTTGATCCATACCACTAGCGGCTTGCTGACGGCAAGTTTGCCTTGTGTGGTCAACTGGAAAGCATCACAAACATAACTTCGATTATGATTCATGTGTTTGTATGCCTCGTTCTGATGGTACTTACATGTTGAGTCGTAATTTGAAAACCTCTCGTCACTCCCTTGAAGATTGCACCGACTTTGTGTAAGTTGTCCAACGTGAGGCGGAGCAGAGTCTGGTTGAAGTTTGTTGAGATTGATCCCATGTCTCGTCCTTAGATAGAACATAAACTTCTTAGGCCCTGCACTCATTTAAATTCAGTTCATTTCTGGTTAGTATTAGGAAACTTTTGCTCACCTGCCAAATCATTCGAACCACGTGAAACCCTTAATCTAGTGTCTGCTATCAGCTGCCGAACAATTGTGTAAGTCCCCTTGAAATACCAGCAAAACACATCGAGCCAACTGAGGGTATTCTATTGCATGAAGGAACCTTGGAGTTAAATGCATGATCTATCTCGCAATCTTAGCATGCAGGAAACTTTGTTCAAGAGAGGATAGAGTATCCGTTGGAAAACTTTATTCTATGTTGGTGCGGTCACGAAAATCACATCAACACGTCCCATGCATTGCTAACTAACTCTTGACGCACCAGCATAAACACAACTGCACAAAATATCCCTGGATCCCAAACCCAGGATAGCGGTCTGCCATGTATGATAACCTCTGACTTCCTCTGCACAAATTTAATCACAACTTCACCAAGCTGAAAATGGTGAAGCAACCTGTCGGAAACCATCCAAACTGCAATGATAGACCTATCACCCCCCGGATTCCAATACAACCTGAACTCCCATTCATCTGTCATGAAGAGACAGGAATATCTGGAAACTTCTGTAGTACAATATCTCTCTACAATCTCTCCAAAACACCCATGGAAGTGATAACTAATCAAACCATCATGTCCGCTGACACCATAATCACCTTGAAACCATGTATCCGTATGAAATCGCTGTGACATTAAAGTAGCAAACCCTATCGGATACATATTAGCATGATGGATATCTGACTCCTATCTCTGCAAGTAATCCCTTGCAAACAACAAAGTTGGGTTCTTGCAGCCTCTACTCCCATCTTTTGAAGAAGGTAACTCAGCACACAGTAATGAGTTACTCCCCTTGACTGCACCAAGAGAGTCACCCTGCACACAAAATTTGTGCATCGAATACAAATCATGTACAGGTGGATCAAAGGCAAAACTGTAAGCATTCCTCACCATGTACACACTATTAAACTCCTCCATGAGCCCTATTTGGAATCTTGGTGCACTAGGATGATCCTAAACCCTGCAGTTATCGCTCAACCCTGAACTAGTATTAGGAATGTAGTGGGCTTC
>VDFB02005473.1:0-12417 GCA_007258455.2 Sequoia sempervirens | reverse complement strand
AGGATGTTGGAGAGGAAGCGAAACAGTCGCCACGAGGTGAGCAGGGACAGCCACCAGAGGGGCAGCCCGAAAAGGATATTACTGAGGTGGAGACCCACATTGTAAGGAGTCCCGAACCCGAGGCTGCTAAGGAGAGGAAAGAAGAAGAGGCAGCAAAAGAATAGGATCTCACTCAGATACTGACCACCAAGGCACACGTCAAAAGCCTCGTGTTCTATCAAGACTCTGATGAAGAGGAGGATGCTGCCAGGGAAGAGGAAGAGCTTGAAAAGGAAAAGGAGGCAGAAGTCTTGCCCTTGACTGAGACGGGTGAAGGCAGCCATGATACACCCAAGGACCAATCCGCCATGCCCAACTGGCTAGAAAAGCAACTTGAAAAGACTACTCCTGTCCTGAGCGACCCGAGGTCAAGATTGGAGGCCATCTTGGCTTGATCTCTAGCCACAACGAAGAAGGAGAAGAAGCCTAAGGTCCATTCCAGGATAACCATGGACACTTCTGGCTCACAGGCTGCACAAGTAGCAACGCCAACTATTGGCCAGGATGGAGTAAGTTACAGTATCTCCACGATCGACCTAGGGACAGCCACCAGGGAACAGAAGGTCAGACATCTGGAGGAGTCAGTGGCTACGGTGGTGCATCTGATTAAGCAGGATAAGATCACCAAAGACGAGCTAAAGGCGCAGGTTGCTGCCCTAACCGACTACATCCAGCAGTGGTCTTCAATAGACGACCTCCCCACTACCTCCACGGCCGCGCCACAGCTACTCTCCAAGGAGCAGATAGATAAGCTAGAGAGGAGGAAAAACTTAGAAAAGACCACGGAGGACTGGTTTCAGCAGGTTGCGAAGGTCGGAAACGTAGGGATCGGCTTGGCTATGCAGATAGCCAACAAGTTCCTAGACTTGATTCAGTCCTTGGAGGGCACGAGGAAGCTCTGCACCAACTTCCCTGCGATCTACGACTCTGCCTTCTCGAAGGTTGAGGCCATCCTTCAAATGCCAGAAAGCACGTGGGAGGAAAAGCTAGAACTGAGGAAGGAAGATCATTGGTTGGTGGACATATGGCGCAGAGATCTCATCAACCGCAAAGAGAGGATGGAACAGATCCAGGGCAGAATAGATCCAGATATTGCATGGATCAAGGAGATCCGAGCAGAATGCGCCGAGTACCTCAAGCTGATGACGGGCCATGATATGCCCACGGTGCAATTAGATGCGGAAAAAGTCAGGTCGTATTTTGAGGAAAGGATGAAGGACGGGACAGCCGGAGATATCACAACGGACTTCCTGAGTTTCGCTGCCCGTGCCTTCGATAGATCAGAGCTTTTCAGAGATCAGGGCTCAAAATATGATGAGGACTGGAAGCGGCTAGAAGAGAATGCCAAAGAATGGAGCTACCAGGCGTTGAGATGCGAGATCCTCGAGATCGATAAGCTCCAGGCCGTAATCCTCAAGCATATTGAACACGCAGCCTCTGAGGAGCAACCCGACAGCCCGGCCAAGGAAGAAGACTTCCCAGAAGAGTAGCTATAGCCAAAGAAACAGCAATTAGCTACAGGACGAAAATGTAAATAGTGTCATCCACTAGATGACAAAATAGGGAAAAGACAAAAGATGTTTTTTAATTGTAAATCTATTTGGGGGTAGGTGAAACCCTAATTTTTAATGAATCGTGGCCACACAATGGAAATGAATCTTGGCCATTCATTTGGTTTTTTGGAAACTATAAATAGAGCACTCCCCTCATTTGCAAAAGTGAGAGTTGAGTTGTTGTAAAGGCATGCTGCTGAAATATATGAGAAATAACATTGACTTGGTGCATTTCCTTATTTTCTCTCATATTAATTGATTCATTTCTCCAATATTAGATGTTAGCTTAGATCTCTTTGCTGTTTAGTTAGCTGTTCATGTTATTTGGATAATTTTAGGAATGTTGTTGGCTGTTCATGAAAATTTTTGCTTTGTTGATGATCCCTTAGTCCATACTTTTTGTTGTTTGCTGAAGGTAGATAGCTTTGCAAAGTTAGTCTGGACCTGATTTAAGCTGCCTCAAACACTTATCTTTAGTTCATGCATGTATGTGGTGGATGAAGGATAAAAATCTGCAGCCCTTATAAGATTGCACGATTCCCATAATACTGTGAAATCCCTGGTTAAGTGGGATATTGTTTTGAAGGAATTGTCTATTGCAGGGACTCCATTATCACTGTTCGCAGCAAGCTTTAGGCTTAAAAACTTTTCTTCCCCTTCGCTCTTTTTTCATTTTCTTTAGAAACTGAACAACACCAAGGTTCATTGCACTTTATAAAGCCAAATCTAACTATTAGATGGAGTTTGAGACTACTGTTTGAACCTACAGCCAAGACGTAACTACTTTTATGCTAAAAACTCTTTTTTCGAAGATCCAACTTCATGCTTTGTGCCCATACTTTGTGTTTCTGTAAGGCCGCCTTGTGATTCCAGCAAATCACATCAAACTACTAAGGTATCTTAGCATTGTCATGACCTGACACCCGAGAGACCTTGGGATAGTGTTCTGCAATTCGATTGTGGGAGATTGTCTTTCAAGAGAGGTAGTGCATCTACGCGACTCACTGTTGAGAAGTGCATGTACCATCAACAATTTTATTGGGCTGTTGAGTGGTTCTGTTTGAACAATGGGTTCGACCAAACTTATAGGTTCGGTCGAACATATAATAGTGTTCGATCGAACCTATAAGTTTAGTCGAACACCTTGAGATGGTGAAAACAAAAATAAACGAGAATTCCTTCCTCAAAATAATTGTAAACCACTATTATGCTTTAACCCTGGCATGGAATTTCAAAGATTTTTGAATTTCGAGAAATTTTCCATTTTGGGGAATTTTCCGTTTTGAGGAATTTCCATTTTGAGAAATTTTCCATTTTGGAAAAATTTTCATTTCAAGGAAGTTTCCTTTTTAGGAAATTTTCCATTTCGAGGAATTTTCCATTTTGAGAAATTTTCACTGTCAGGAAATTTGGAATTCTGAAAGAGTTTTGGATTTTCCTAAAAATGGATTTTCAAATATTTTTAAATTTCATAGGTTTTTGATAGTTTTGGATTTTCTCCATGAGAGGTGAATTTCCTCGAGATGAAGAAATCCCCAAAAAGCAAGAGAACTTTGAACTTAAGACCCCCTAACCATCATTTAATGATTTTCAATGACTTCTCACTTGGTCCTTCTTAGTTGCAAATATTCTGATCTTCCCTATTTGATATGATCTTGATAAATAATAGGAAGATGACTCCAAAAAGCAAAATTTCAAGGACCTTTCTCCTAAAGAGAAAAGGCAAGGAACCACAAAGTAAAAAGAGAAAAAAGGGGGGGTCCCCATTTGGATGGGGCATGTGTGGAAGGCACAACACTACTGTCTAAATCCATCCTCACAAAGAAAATGAACTTTACAAAATGAAGTAGGCACCAACTTGTCAGAGACACCAATCTCAATATAATGAATTGAGCACCAACTCTACAAGTAGAACATCAATCCTATAGAAATACAATGATAAAGTTTGAGGACCTTTAGTGTAGTTGATACATCTCATACACTTTGTAAATTGGGTTCAAACTCTCTTCCACACCTGTTATGATCTTTTGATAATGGCACACACTGATTGAGATGCTTCACATTGAATAACACTATCTTGCACAATCGTCTCTGTGTATATTCACTCATCACCTTCTCTTCAATTATATTTCACATTGTGCATCCATGCAACTGAGGAATACATACATGAAATTGCATCAACACTCTTTCATGTCATCTAGGGATCCATAATTAATTAGGATGACATAAGATTGACCTAAATTCAAATTTCATGAAATGTGTAGTAGGTTGGTCCAAAAACATTTTTTTTGCTGTCATAAGAACTTGATGTCATGTACTTCCATAGGGACCTTAACCAGGTCCTATCTTGACTCCTCATGCTAAATTAAAATGTCACACACTACTAGCCATTACCACATAGTTCTTGAACACCAACTGGTTGACAAACAAGCATAGAGAGCCTTTTGTCACTTCAAAAAATTTGTATGCTAAACATATCTCCTAGAAACTTTGGAATATGATAGAACATGTGTAGGCTTAGTCTCCTCTCAAACTGTAGAGAAAAACTCACACCTAATATAGAATGCAAAGCAAAATAGTAATGCAAGAGAAAACACTTTGCTTTGAGAAACCGACTTCCAATATTCTAGTATAGACTTCTGGAGAACCTCTATCATAGTGAATAGATGCATGCATGATATTGCAAGCATAATTACACTTGCCTCATGATATAGCTAGCAAAATATATTTCTTGCAACCCAAAATGATATGATAGTACAATTAACAACACAAAAAGGTGTATGATAATATAACTCCTAAAAAGATGGTGCCACCTCTGATCATATCTCCTTTGACAAACATACACACCTTTGACATCAATGCCAACCTTTTCTCAACACAATTTCATGGCATATCTCTTTCCCGATGGGGAGATTTCAAAGTTTTAATTTTTCATAGAGTAAGTTATGGAAAATGTTAAAATTTGAATTTTGGGTGTTTGAAAAAAAAAAATTTGGATTGCGTTTTAGGGTGATCACACATCATCTAATCAAAATTTCATGAAAAAATGTGCTTCCAATTGAAAAATATGAAATTTTCTATCTCCTTGCTCAAAGTTTTGCTTATAGAATTCCAAGTTTAATTTGGACTCTAAAAATCCTTCAAACTCTTTTTTGGGGTTTCAAAAATAAATAGTTTTTGAAGGTTACATGGAGTTATAATTTATGTCAGGCCTCGACAAAGTTATCACAACCTCTTAAAATTACAAAATCAAGTTTTAAAAGCAAAAGTAAGGCACAGATGGAAGAAAAGTTTGAAAAGACAATTGGCATACATGTGATCTCTGTAAAGTATAATTCGTAAAGAGAGGAAAGATGTCTTCAATTACAATGCCTGAGGCATTTCCAAGTGTTGAAGAGGATTGTGAGTAGCTACAAAAGGCTTTTCATAGATTTGGAACTAATGACAAGGCAGGCATAAACATATTGGCTCACAGAGGTGTTTATAGGCACAAGTTGATAAAGGAAACATATGAGAAAATGTTCAATGAGGGTCTTCTAAAGTGGCTAGAATTAGAGCTTACAAGAAAATTTGAGAGAGCTATGCTTCTATGGGTATTGGAACTTGCTAAGCATGATGTTGTTGTAGCACATGAAGCCTTTAAAAGGTAGAGCTCAAAAGACATGGTTCTATTAGAAATTTTCTGCTCTCAATCTTCAAGTGAACTATTGCTGGTGAGAAAAGCATATCATTTGAAGTATAAAAATCTTTGAAAGAGGACATTGCTTCACATACAAGTGGGGATTTGTAGAAGCTACTTTTTTCTCTTGCTAGTTCTTTTCGATACAAAGGTCTTGAGGTGGACATGCATCTGGGTAAGTCTGAAGCCAAAAGTCTTCATGAAGCAATAGAGGACAAAGCCAAGACCCATGAGATTAACAGAATAATCAGCACTATTTAAGTGAGGAGGAAGCTTTTGGAATAGTCCATGATCAAGTGATGGGTATGATACACCTTAGAGTGGTTCCCTTACACAAGTTTTGAATACAGAGTAAAAGAAAGAGCAATGTTGGGGCAGGGGTCTAGTTCGATGGGCTAAAGCATTCAGGCAAGAGGTCACGAGATCTAGTCTCTATGAAAAATACATCTACCTTATTGGCATTGTGAAACCCAACAATAAATTCACTATTGTTTATTCTTAGAAATTCAAATAACAAAAATCAAATGACTGAAACAAAGAACTAAAGCATGCACAACACCATTCACTAAAATATTGAATGCAGAGAAAACCAATCACACTTTTGACACAATGATTTACCCTAGAAAACCCCTAACTTTGGGGAAAAACCAACATTCAAAGAGAGATTTTATTACTACATAAAGGAAGAAATTTACAACAACTGCCAGAACTTGGCATCCACAAAAATACTACAAAATTTGGATAATGTTCAAATCCTTCTTCTGTTCACTGCAATCTCCCTTTCTTCCTGTGTCATTTCCTGTAAAAACCTTCAATCTGTCTTTTTACAATGCACACATCAATCCCTTTTTATAATCTCTTATTCAGCAACGGTGAAGCAAAGCAGAGATTAATCTTAGAAAGAAGACAAAGCTATTTCTAAAAAAGAATTCCCAAACTGGCAAGTGCGTAAAAGATAACAAGGACAAAAAATAGGAAATCTTATCTAATCTATCCAGCCTGGGTGACATGGTTCCAAGCTGGAAGATTTATCTTTCGAGCTACATTTTCAACACTCCCTCTTAGTGAGGAAGGTGTTCTCTACTACACCTAACTTGTCCCTGAAGAAGACAAACTTTCTTTTCATCAAGGCCTTCGTTAAGATGTCTACAACCTGCTCATCTGTAGATATATAATGTAGTCGAACTAATCCACGCTGTACACAATCCCTGATAAAGTGATATCTAATGTCAATATGTTTCGACCTATCATGAAACACAGGATTCTCAAAGATTTTTATGCAACTCTGATTATCACAGTGAATGATGGTTGATTCTAGCTCCTAACTAAACAATACTACTAACAGCTTCCGAAGCTGTATGGCCTCACATGTTGCCATGCTCGCTGCTATGTACTCTGCTTCCGTAGAGCTTAATGCAATAGATATTTCCTACTGTACCAAGAGACAACCCTTGATCCCATGTTGAAACAACACCCCGAAGTGTTTTTCCTATCTACTGCATTGCCAGCCCAATCTGTATCAATGTAGCCAATCAACTTGACACCATCACCCCGAGTATATCTCAACCCATACTCAACTATACCACGTAGATACCTCAGCACATGCTTTGCTGCTGTCCAATGTACTCTCTTTGGTTCTACCATGAACTAACTAAGAGAGTTGACTACAAAGCAAATGTCTGGTCTTGTATTGACCAGATACATCAATGACCCAATAAGTTGTCTATACAAGGTGGGGTCTACTACCTCCTGCTTTGATGCATTGATCTTCCGCCAATTTGTAACCATCAGTTTAGACATGGGTCTATAGTCTAGCATTTTGAATCATTTCAAAATTTCCATAGCATATTTCCCTTGACCAAAGAAAATATCTCCCTTTGTCTGCCACACCTCTAGTCCTAGAAAATAGTGCATCAACCCCAAATCCTTCATCTCGAACTCTACTACTAGGTCCCTCTTGCAATCCTCTATGAGCCTGGGTGAACTAGTCATAAATAAATCATCCACATACAAAATTACAATGAGTGGTTCACCTCCTACCATGAGATAGTAAAGGTTGGAGTCTGCCTCACTCTTCACGAATCCCATGCTCTACAAGTAGCTATCTATGCACTCATACCATGCTTTGGGTGCCTGCTTAAGTCCATATAGTGCTTTCTTTAACCTACAAACATGAGAGTCACTCCCATGCACCACAAAACCTTTTAGCTGTTCAATGTACACCTCTTCCTCTATGATTCCATTTAGGAAAGTTGTCTTGACATCCATCTGATGGATCTTCCATCCCATTTGTGCTGCTAATGAGATCATAGCTCGTATGGAGGTATATCTGGCCATTGGAGTGAATGTCGCATCATAGTCGATTCCCTCCTTTTGAGAGAACCCCTTGGCCACAAACTTGGCTTTGTATTTCTCTATACTACCATCTGCAACATGCTTGATCTTATAGATCTAGCAAGAACCAACCACTTCCTTATCTATAGGCCTTGGCCCTACCTCCCAGACATCGTTCTTCATGATGGAGTTGTATTCCTCTACCATAGCATCCTGCAAAACTTGTTGCTGTGCAACATCCTAATAACTGGAAGGCTCACTGTCAATGAGCTCGCTTATTAATGCCACATAATCTGAATATTTAACCGATGGCCTCCTCTCTCTGCCACTCATTCTAGGAGCTCCCATAAACTCTCGAGCATCTCATGCAACCTAAGTTTCCACTCGGCTAGTCCTTCTCTTGCCAGTACGAGATACACCAATAGATGGAGCTTGTTGTTCCTTATTCTGCTGCTCCTGATCTTGTGGACTCAACTCACCCAAGGTACCTGTATTTGCATTTGTTCCTGTCACACTGCCCTATACCTAAGACTCCTGATCCACATTTGGAGCTTCAATCTGCTGACTCTGCTCAACTGCTGGAAAATCTTGAGATTTTTTTAAGGCTTTCTCCTCCAGAAACTTCACATCACATCTCACTATGATCCTCCTCATCCCTGGAATAAAGATCCTATATGCCTTGGAGGTTTCATTGTATCCAACAAAGAAACCTTTCTCTGCAGTCGAATCTAGCTTGGTTCTTTTCTCTGATGGAACATGACAGTATGCTATACTACTAAAGATCCTAAAATGCCCGACCTCAGGCTTCTTCCCTGTAAAGGCTTCTTCTAGTGTCATCTTCCCCTAAATCTTATGAGGTAATCTATTCTGAATATAGATTGTTGTGATGCAATCCTTTGCCCAAAGATACTTAGGTAGATCCTGGTCAAACAACATGGCCCTAGCTACTTCAACAATTGCCCTATTCTTACGCTCAGCAACCCCATTTTGTTGTGGGTTGTAGGGAATAGTCCACTCTCTCTTGATTCCTTCTTTGGTACAAAACTCCTAGAAGGCTTTGCTTTTATACTCACCCCCATTGTCTGTCCGAAGAACCTTGATCTTCCTACCTATCATATTCTCCACAAGAGGTTTGAATTCTTGGAAGCTACTGAAGACTTCATTTTTGGCCTTCAAGAAATATATCCAAGTCTTCCTGGAGAAATCATCAATGAAGGTTACGTAATACTCAGAACCCCTCAAAGACTGAGTAGACATGGGACCACAAATATCAGAATGTATCAAGTCAAGAACACCTGTACTTCTACTGTCATTTCTAGGAAAGGTTGCCTTTGAAAATTTCTCGAGTGCACACCCTTTACATGTGTCACCATGCTCTCCACTCAACTCTGGAATTCCTATCATGGTTTCTCTTAGCAATTTCAATGCCCCATGGTGTATATGTCCCATTCGTCTATGCCATAGCTCTCCTATTTCCCTATTGCTATTACTGCTCAGTAGTGCCTTTGGAGTTTCAAACTACAATATGTATAAATTGTCACTTCTAACTCCAATCTGCTTTGCCTTCTTCCAGTCCTTGTGTTTTAAATACACCTTCTATCCTTGAAAGAGTAGGCTGTACCATTTGTCTTCAAGGGAAAATACTGAAATCAGATTCATGTACATCTCTGGCACATGCAATACATCTGTGATCTTAATATCACTGCTTGACTCCCTCTGAAATGAAACAATCCCTCTCCCAATTGGAGTGCATGTGGACTTGTTTCTGATTTTTATCTAGAAGCCTATTTCTTCTGCTTTGTAGTTGGAGAAGTTTTCTCTAACTCCTATCATATGGCATGACGTACCACTGTCAATGTACCAGACCCCTGTAGTGCTGGAGCTAGATAAGCAGTTTAGAAGAGTGAACTCATATTCTAGTCTAAAGGATAGCTCATCAACATCCGCTAAAGTTGTTGTTTGCTTCTTCTTCTTGTCTCCTTTCTTCTGATTCGGACATTGACTGACATAATGTCCTAGCTGATCACAACCATAACATTTAATTTTACTCTGGTCTTTCTTTTTCTTCTTGTCTCCTTTTGAGGTAGACTCACTACTTGATCCTTTCTTAGCTTTGCCTTTGCTGGCAAGAGCAACATTCTCTTCCACCTCACCCTTATGACCACTGCTGCTGCCTTCATTAACATAACTCATTCACAATTCTTCCTGAGTGAAATCAGTCCACAAATGATCCCAATCAGGAATATATTGTCATCCAGATACAACTTTGACAAAGATGTCCTAATACTATGTGAATCCTACCAATGCAATCCTAACAACCTCATCATCTGGTATTGCTACCTTGGCAGTTACCAGCTCATCTTTTACTATTTTGATCCTAGTAAGGTAGTCCACAATGCTCTCCCCTTTCTTCATTTTGGTGTTTCTCAGCTTATCCCTGAGAATCAGCTACCTATTCAAATTTGAACTCTGCTATAGATTGTGTATGGCATCATACATCTTTTTGCAGGCGTCTAAATTTGCAATATGAAGAACAAGGTGATCCTTGACCCCATCCATAATGATGCGTCTAGCTTTGGCATCTTCTTTCTGGTAGGTCGCCAGTAGCGTAGCATCTATTGGAACATAGACGGTAGTGGTTGCATATTCCTTCAGACCATTCTCCTCCAGTAACAGAAGAATTCTTGCTTTCCACATGCCAAAGTTTGAAGCCCCCTCAAGTCTATCTGAATCTCTTAATCTGGCTGCTACCATTGCTGAAACCCTTGAACTTAAACCTCCCTAAACACAAAAATAAATTGAAACTTGAACTTGTGTGATTAAACCCTAGTTTTATCTTTCAGATTATTTGCTCTGATACCATATGAAAAATACGTCTACCTTATTGGCATTGTGAAACCCAACAATAAATTAACTATTGTTTATTCTCAGAAATTCGAATAATAGAAATCAAATGACTGAAACAAAGAACTAAAGCATGCACAACACCATTCACTAAAATATTGAATGCAGAGAAAACCAATCACACTTTTGACACAATGATTTACCCTGGAAAACCTCTAACTCTAGGGAAAAACCAGCATTCAAAGAGAGAGATTTTATTACTACAGAAAAGAAGAAATTTACAACAACTCCGAGAACTTGGCATCCACAACAATACTGCAAACTTTGGATAATGTTCAAATCCTTCTTCTGTTCACTGCAATCTCCCTTTCTTCCTGTGTCATTTCCTACAAAAACCTTCAATCTGTCTTTTTACAATGAACACATCAATCCCTTTTTATAATCTCTTATTCACCAATGGTGAAGCAAAGCAGAGATTAATCTTAAAAAAAAGACAAAGTTGTTTCTAAAAAAGAATTCCCAAACTGGCAAGTGCGTAAAAGATAACAAGGACAAAAAACAGGAAATCTTATCTACTCTATCCAGCCTGGGTGACACGGTCTAGGCTGGAAGATTTATCTTTCGAGCTACATTTTCAACAGTCTCCCCCAAACTCGTGGTACTGGATGGCATGTCACGCCAGCGCCACCGGCCACGTGAAAAAAATTTACGAGGTGCACTGCAGTTTATAGAGGAACGGATACCTGACAGATTCCTGCAGTCCAAAAAAAAAGAGAACGCAATGTCAGAATAGGAATTCCAAGAAGTTGTTATGTGTTTAATGTTCAGCGTGTAAGCTAGCAAACTTATTAAAGACAAGTACAACAACAGTTTGTTCGTAGCTCATAATTATTGACATCATGCTCCTCTACACAGGTATGTTTTTTTCTGTGATGAGATTCATCCTGAGCGTAACCATTCAAAGGTTGAAACAGTTGCCATGGCAAGCGGGGTAGAAAATCTTAATTCTTCACAGTTTTACATTACCTTGCGAGAAGAGCTGGACTATCTTGATGGAAAGCATACAATATTTGGGGAGATAGCAGGAGGAGTGGATACACTAATAATGATAAATGAAGCCTTTGTTGATGAGAAAGGACGATCATTTAAAAATATTCAAATCAAGCACACATATATTTTGGATGATCCCTTTGATGACCCACCGCAACTTGCAGATCGTATTTCAGTAAATTCCCAGAGCAAATGCAACTTCAGGAAGGAGAAGAAGTGTGTTTAAAAATATATTTTGAAAGACATAAATAGGCAGCATGGAGACATTGGTAAAAGCTATGACATGATTTTTGAAGAAGACTTGCCTGCTACTAGCAATAGGAGGTTTCAACATGAGGATTGAAATAAAAAAAATAAAAAAAATTCAAATAACTAAAAAGTAATGTGAAGAAAGTAGAACACAGTAGTAAAGAAAGAGAACCTGATCATAATCACAGAGACAAAAATGATAGAACATTGTGGATATATCAAGAAGAGAGAGGGAACAAAAGCCATGATAGATAGGAATTTGAGATGAAGGGGCAACCTCCCAGGTCAAGCTTTTCAACTAGGGGAGAGGATCCAGTGGTTGAGCATCCTAAATTCGTGCTTCTCAAAATCTTATGTGGAAATTTCAAATCACTCCCAAATTTTTAGAGCAGCTTACTTGGCAAGTCGCCTACTTATAACTAAGGTTTCAGGGCCACATCATCAAATATGATGCCACATCAGCATGCCTTTTGTCAAGGTGTCGAAAAAGGCCCAAAAAAAGTGAGACCAATACTTGTACATCTACATCATGTTTTATTAGGCACTGATGTGGCATCACATGATTTGTTGCTTTTTACATCTAAGAAATACATTTCATTTAATTATGGGTAGTCATCATCAACACTAACAACTTTCAAGTCACAACTATTGATCCAATATTGTTAAAAA